>VUQK01043756.1:0-10288 GCA_015106715.1 Bujurquina vittata | reverse complement strand
TTTTTTTTTTTTTTTTTTTTTTTTTTTTTTGGCCTGCTGGCTCCAAAGAGAATTCCCCTCTTCTGGTCAATAAGATAATATGTGATTCTAAAAGCCCACAGCCTACAAATATGTCCATTACAATAACATCATCTGCCAGCACAGCCACTACAAAGCACACTCACACTGACACATGCTGCGGACTAGCTCTCCATGTCCCCTGCTGCATGTTGTGCACAAACAAGTCATGTCACTTTTCCGGTCACAGGCTTCTCCATTGGCAAACATTTGAATGGATGTTGATCCATAAATATTTAATTGGTCCCCCATCCCCTTTAGGAGGAGCAACCAAACCCTCAATATCTGACTAACGAGATAAGGGGGAAAAGGAAACCCAAACTCAGTATGTAGTGGGGAAAAGGGAAAGAGAAATGTCAGGACTAAACATATGACATTTGAGCGCATGTGGCGCCACAAAAAGTGGAGTGTGTGTTCTTCCAAATGAGTGGATGCATCAAAGCACAGCGTGACAGCAACGTTCACAGCAGGAACGGAGTAAGCATGGAGGGAGAGCAAGGGAAGTAACTGGGAAGGAGGACGCATGTAGAACTATATGACATTCACTTTTAAAAGAAATGGAGGAGTGTATGGTGTTGAGTGTGATTGATGGACCAGGAATGTGACAGAGGAAAGGGACTTGGGAGGTGTATTTGCTGCAGACAACTCATATTAAGAGAAAATTATGAAGACATGAACAGTGACTTAAGGTAATTACGAGAAGAAAAAAAAAGAGTATGTAGCAGTGATTTGTGTCTAGTCTCTCCTGATAGCAGCCAAGTTGGTGTGTGACGCAACTTGATGACTTAATGATGTTCCCTGCATTAGCTGTGGGCTGGCCTTTCCAGGGGGCATTGACATTTTCTGATGAACTCATTGTTCACACACTTATAAATAAAGCTTTAAAGACAATGAGTCATATACCATATGTACATATACACTCCACTGAACAAGTTCAGCAAAAGGCAAGTATATCTACTATCTTACTAGCTTGTCCTGGCTAAAGTTTGGCAGAAAGAGAGTATACCCCCAGACAGGTCATCAGGGCTACTATACAGAAAACACTTTGTGGTTGGTGAATGATTAATTGGGCAGAATATAAAAACTCCATTCAGGGAGACCATCTGGTCTGGCTGGCTGTTATTGCTCCCTGCATCATTGCAGTTGATTGTAGTCAGTGGTAAGCATAAAGAACTGAACTATCAAATTCCCATGGAAAAACAAACTGTGTCCGAATGTCAACACATGCTGAGACCTCTGGAGGGCTCCCAGTGGACAGTGGTGTATATCAAAGATCATGTAGATCACACCCGGTAGGACATGCCTAGAACACCTCACCTGAGACGAATCATGGTGACATGCCCAAACCAGCTCAATTGGCTTCTTTTGAAGTGGAGGAGTAATGGCTCTACTCTGAGCCCATCTCTAATGACTGCCCAAAAAATTATAAACAGATCTGGTGACAAAAGGCAGCCCTGGTGGAGTCCACCACCCAGCGATGTGGACCAATCACAGGTTCAACTAACGGATGAACGCTCCTTTCCAGCACCCTGGCATAGACCTTCCCGGGAAGGCTGAGGAGTGTGATCCACTGACAGTAGATCTCATGCTTATATTTCTGAGAGTTTAAACTTATATCTGGAAGCTTGACTTAAAAGGTGCACTAATTATTAGACCAAGATGAACATTCTTTCTAAATTTCTCTTTTATTATATTTCAGTCAAAAATGCAACCCCCAACGTCTTAGAATGTCATAAACAGACAAATGTTGTTACCAAGACTGGAAGTCTCATGTCAGGATAATACGTTATTTGTTTTAACAAATGACCAGTGTTCATTGTCAGACCAACACTGTCAGTCAAAGAGAAGTTGGTAATTGGAAAGAGAAAAAAAGTGAAGCTGATAAGCAATTATGATCAAGGCAGATAAGTAATTTGTCAAATAGAGAAATAAAAATATTTTTTTAGCAATGAAGGGATGAGAGTAGCTGAACTAGACTGTGAGAAAAAGAAATAAAGAACACTGAGGCAAAGGAAGTGAGAGAAGGGAACCAAGTAAGACAGAGATTAACTGTGTTCTGACCTCTAGCAATAGCAGCAGTGAGCTGTCTGATGCTAGAGCTGGTGCATACTGACTATAGCCCCAAGGATCCTGCAGTGATGGACGGAACCTTTGACAGTATTAATTAGTCTATGACCTGTATTGACCTCTATTGAGTAACAGTAACAATTGCAAAAATGTTAATAGAAAAAAAAAAGAGCCTGAGCATATTAGTCTGCCCCAGTGCTTTATGGATGCCAGCTGAGCTGGACCAATTACAGCTACACCATATTAAGTAGCAGAGGACCATGGTCCATGGCTCCAGTTTTGCATTGTTCATCGCTGTGTAAATTGGGAATACTGGGCTCAGATTCAAATCCAGTCAGGAGAACGCAGGGACAATTTATACCAGTGTTGGTATCTGAAACTTGACTAGTCTGCTTGGGACCGGTTTGGCTAAAGGTGCCTGGACCAGAGCCTCTGTAAGAGATTTCTTATTTGAATGAAAGATGAAGAGAAGCAAAATGACTACAAACAGATCACAAAAAATGAGTAAAAGAGACATCATGACTTAAAAGGAGAGATAACATAAAAACAAAGAAAAACTGACAACAAAGAGATGCATACTTGGCACAATGAGACAGAAAATGACAACAAAAAACCCACCACACAATACAACTTCAAGGAGACACAACACTACAAAAAGACTACAAAGACATTGTAAGGGATAAAAAAATTTGAACAAATAATGAAGCAACTAAAAACAGACAAAATTGACTACATTCAGCCTCAAAAGAGACCAAATTGTGATGACGATGCATAAACTAACTACAGGGAGATATAAAAACAACTAGAACAAGATACAAAGACACACAAAATGACTAGATATGAAATTTCCCCGTTGTGGGACAAATAAAGGGATTTTTAATTAGGAAAAGCTTTACTCTTGTCTGACACCTCAAAAGATACTTCTGAGATGTCGGATTTCATAGGTAATCTCAAGTTTACTGAAATAAATTCTGCTACCACCGATAATCTTGATTCACAACTGACCGTCCAAGAGTTGATGAAAGCCCCTAGCCGTGACAGATTTTCTGCAGAATTTTTCAAAATGTTTCATACTAAATTGGCTCCATCATTATACTTGGTCTTTCTTGAATCTTTTCCTTGAGGCTCACTCTCGCCTACCTTAAGGCAAGCTTCTTTAAGTCTGCTACTCAAAAAGGATAAGGATCCTGAGCTACAGTATATACTTCCTATAGACCTCTTTTTGATTAGCGTGGATGCTAAGATCCTTGCCAAGGCTTTGGCCAAAAGATTTGAAAACATTCTCCCATCTATTACTGCACAAGATCAAACTGGATTTATTAAGGGATTTCGTTTATTTTACAATATTTGCACCCATTTGATTCATTCTCAGTCTACTAATTTAATACCCCATGTATTAAATTTCACTCAGTGCTGAAAAAACTTTTGCCAGGTTTAAATTAAATTATTTATTTATGGTCCTTGCTAAATTCTTTACCAACTGTGTTTACACTAATGAGATGCTTTCTCATTTTCTTTCACTCTCTCCTGGAGGCTGGGCTACCTTCTTTCTCCATTATTGTTTGTTCCTTCTATAGAGCTGCCGGCAATCTGCTTAAGATCATCTCCTACTGTAGCTGGGATTTCTTGCACTGGTATTGAGTTCAAATTGCCTCTCTTTGCAGATGACTTACTCTTATATGTCTCTGATTCAAACAACCTGAACCAGGCAATTTTGCTATTACTTTTATTCAAGTTTCTCCGGTTTCAAATACCTGGGGATTCGTATCACTATATTGCTTCCCTCTGCTAATTATACGGCTGTGGTCTCCAAAATGACGAAGGACTTTCAAAGAAGGAAAGGTTCCTGCTATCTTAATTAGGCAGAATCAATGCTGCTATGATGAGCATTCCTCCTAAATTTCTGTTTCAGTGCCTTCCCCTGTTTCTACCAAATAGTATTTTAAAGCTCTTGAACAAAACTTTACATCAATCCTATGGTGTGACAAGACCCTGAGAATAAATACAGCAGTACTTCAACACTGTAAATTTAATAGTGGCCTATCCCTACCCAACTTCCAACTGTACTATTGGCCAGAAAATATTCAAATGCTGCCCTTTTGAATCAGCTTATCCAGCCTCTCGTAATGTTAACTAAAGGCACACTCCTACTCCCCGTCCTCCATATTAACTCTGACCTTTTGCTCAATACCAACTAACCCTTCTGACTTTTTAAATAACCCTTTATATGACACTCATTGAAAAACTTTGAAATCCAAAGGACAGAACAAGACTTACTTAACAGAATTACTTTTGTTACATTTTTCCAAATGTTTCACTTTCATGTAGAAAGTCAAGGTCAATAAAGTTACAATATTTGGAACCTTGTCTGCAAGTGGTACAAAAACCACAGTAATTTCCATCCTTTTAGCAAAATTTATTACCATCCTTAACACCATACCTACCAGCACCTCCCCAAAACCTGTTTGCTTCATGTATACGTCCATTAAAGTCTTCTGTCTTTCCTCTGGGGGCATTCTCTACCATTTGATCCAGAAGTCCTCTTTCTCTTCTAACTGATATCTATCCTGTGGGGCAAACACACTTGACATCACCTCTTCGATTTCCCATTTCAACCTTATGATCCTGTCTGACACTCCTCACCTCCGCAACCTTATTCCCATAGTCGTCCTTCAAGGTTATCCCTTCTCCCTTTCTCTTCCTATCTACTCCATGATAGAGCAGCTTGAATCCACCTCTAATGCTCTTGGCCTTGCTTCCCCTTACGTCTGTACACACAATATATCGAACGTCTTTCTCACCAACATAGACTGCTTGCTCCCTTTACCAGTCATAGTCCCAACATCTGCAGTCCCTACTTTCACCTCCACACTCCTGTTTTGGTTTTTTTTACACAGCCTATTTGGATTTAGAATAAGAGATTCTAATTATTTTTCGTATTTTGGTAATCTAATTTTATCAGGATGAAATCAATTTATTATACTAAATAAATATTAATGTGAATAATTACAATATTTTAATAATTGCAATCATTTAATAATTGCAATTATTAATTATCACTTCTATCGCTAAATTATCACTGACCTAGTCTTCATTGATGGGGGCCATTTGTATAAACTACCATTTTGCATTTTACTGCTTCAAAAAAGCCCACTTTTCCACAAGCGACAGTGTGATAAATACTATTTCTCTCTGACAGCTTTCATGTTGTCCAGATAAAATCTTTGCTACACAGTCTTTCATTGAAGATTGATGATATGACCAAGTTTACAAAGTGCCTGAAAGAAAGTTATCGAGGTTGAAAGCTTTTCACAGGCCATGATTAAAATGAATGTTGCCTCCAGAGTGACTGGTTGCTTAACTTTTGTTTGTTGCAAATTTATGGTGAGAGCCAGGATATGAAGTGCCAGAAGTGCAGAAAGAAGGAAATGATAAATAAGAGATACGTACCGACAGGAGACACAGATGAGAGGAAAAGAGTAGAAGGCAGAGAATGAGAAAATTAGTCTGAAGTGTAAGTAAGCAAGTGCTTTTGGCACATCTTTGTTGTCTGAAGATCTTTACTGGAGGAACTCATTCCTCCTCCTGCTTTCTCTTCGTTCAACTTTATGTCAGATTCTTTTCCTCGCTGTCTTTTAATTCCTAGACAGACTATATGACATCCTCTTCCTCTTATATCGCACTGTATGAGCAGAGATATTATTTTCCTTCCAAATATGTGTTTGTACATAGCAAGCCAACCAAAATCTGTGGCCTTCTGTTGTTTTGCTCTGTGCATTTGTAAAAGGTTGAAAAAAAAACTTACTTTGCTATTGCTGCAGTGCTAATTTAAATATTTCCAGTTTTATCTTGGTGCACATGGTCTTCTCTACAGTATATTGTAAGGCATGCTACCTTTTATATATTGCACTATATGGTACCAGTTTGGGAAAGGCTCTTCCCAATTTTTTTCCAAGCTTCAGCATCCTTGTGCGCAAAGTCAAATCTATAAAGAGATTGCTTTGCAAGTCTGGTAGGAAACAGCAAGTACAGTGCATCATTCTAACTAAAGGTTTAGTCATAATAGAGTTGTACAGCAAAGTTTTTGTATATACTGAAGAAAAATTGGGGTCCAAGTATCTTGGTGATATATTGAATACATCCATAAACGGATATAGCTGCTATTGCAACCAGTTGGCTGAAAGAGTTGCAGGGCTTTTATCAAGGTAGCCTTGACTCTTCCAGTTAACCTCCTTACTGTCTGTAGTTAATCTTGGTTTACCATATGAGCTACAGTAAACATAAGGAGTGTAGTTATAAATGTTGACTTGGGTCTCATATCTATCTGCAAACCACTGTTCTTGTTGAGCAACTTTTACTAAGGCAGAGGCAGGTTATATTGAAAAACATATTGCGCAGTAATAGCTAATGAGCTGGCTGCGTCTAATGGACTCTCAACATCTGGCCATTGAACTGATTATGCAAAACTGTGCTGCGCTACTCTAAAGGCATCATCTTCACAAAAGATAATGATTAGTTATCTTATGTTCTTTTTTCTAACTCCAGAAAAAGGCAATACAAGAAAGTATGTGAACACTGATGGGCTAGATAATAGTAAATTCTAGATTATAATAAAATGTGTTCATGCTATTAAAGAGGTGATGGTGAATGTAGGAGTAATAACAGTGACACCAACTTCATTCAGATGCAGCCCTCCTGGCTGGTCCAAAGCTTAGTGTTAAACCTAAATATGACCATGCTTTGGCTATCAATGCTCTTTGGCTGTGGACTGACCTGGTAATGCTCACGCAGTCATAGACTTTTATGTTTGTCATAATATTTCTGGTCCTTTTATCTTTCATAAAATTATACTTTTGCCTGCTTGTAAACTCTGTTTTTAAAGATGACATTACTGTATTTAAAGCTTCTTATAGAAACAGTCTCACTGGCCAAAGTGATTTATTTGATATTAGATAATCGGCTGAGTGATAATGAAAATGAATGCATGTGTGGCGGCACCCTGGTTAGCACTGTTGCCTCACAGCAAGAAGGTCCGGGTTTGATTCCGCCTTGGCCGGGATCGTTCTTTGTGGAGTTTGCATGTTCCCCCTGTGTCTGGGATTTCCTCCGGGTTCTCTGGTTTCCTCCCACAGTCCAAAGGCATGCAGTTAGTGGCGTTAGGTTAATTGCCCATAGGTGTGAATGGTTGTCTGTCTCTCTGTTGGCCCTGTGACAACCCACACCATCCTTTAAAGGGATAAGCAGAAGAAAATGATGGATGCATATGCAAAGTATGGATGTTACAGTTAAAATATTATTCTGAGCTCATCAAATTGTCATTGGTGGCATGTTTTTTTTTCTTTTCGAGATTTAGCTAAAGAAAGGCCGCTAATAAAGTGTCTAAAGATACATAATATCGTATAATACGTATAATTGGTTCTTTGCTAAGTTTTCTGTGATGTGTAGACAACACTGCTTCATGACTTGAGATACAGTAGGTGTCTTTTTTATACTTGAATGATTTATAGGTCAGTGTCAAGAGGCTTAACAAACAAAGATCATTCCTCTGAAAATGTTTAGTTAAAAATGTGTCAGCAGGAGTAAATCGTATCTCCAAAGGTTAAAATGGGCTTGCAGCGAAGCAGTTTCAGTGTTAAGAGACAAAAATTAATATAAATGTGAATATTTGAATAAAAATACCCTCAGGTCACTTTTACTCTGTGGCGTTTGCTGTGGGTGGATGAGAAGGGCACCAAGTTGCATTGGTGAGGTATTCACATGTGTGACTGAAAGACATTACACTAAGATTTTACAGGACTGTCATCTTAAAGGAACCCTTACTAAATACTGATTTGTATGCATAATTGTTTTATTATTCTGATTTTTATGTTAGGTCTGTGTACGTTTCTTTTGTTAGCTCATCGAATGGACACAGTCTGTTTTAAATGCACAGTTAATAATATTCTTATTTAGGATGCTGTAAGGCTGGCTTCATTCAGCAACCATGTAGAATCAATACAATTAATCTGTGCATGTCTCTGCCTTTGTAGAAGTGCACTTTCTATTGATTGTGTTTGTCATTAAGCCAGCAAGGTGGCTTGTAAGAGAAGTGTTGACATGACAAGAAAACTATTCAAGTTCCAGGAGTACTGTATAGTACATACTTGTAACTGTGGTTTTAGACAACTTTTTTTTTCTCATGTTGTTTTCATGGCTTGAAGACAGGGATTAGTATCCTTCCCTCCTTTTCTTACAATGTAAGCTGAGGTTGTTCCCTTCCTTTCTGTCTTATCTAGTTTTAGAACAGGCCTCTAGGGTAGGAGGGACAGAAAAAAAGAGTTGCTGCTGAATAAAACCCATGTTGAGGGCTTCTCTCCACAATAGTTACGAAATAAAGTTCCCTCCCTGCATGTCAGCGAACAGCTTGTGTAGAAGCTGGTGGATCTACTCAGCCTTGGGGTCTACAGAAGTATATACAGAGCTTATGGAAGCAGTTCCCTGATTTGTCCTCAAAGTGATTCACAGTGAAAGTGATTTGTTTTGTTGGGAAGTGGACTATAGCATTAGTTGGCAGTTTATTCTCTACACTAATCTATAATGCACTCAGTAGCAGAATAAAGGTCTTTTCCTTTATGAACATTTTAAGGTTTAAGAAAAACTAAAGGACATCTGTACAATACTATAATTTGCCATGCATTTTTAAAGTAGTAATCACCATAGCTCTGAGCAAACCACAATAAAGCTGGGACACCAAAAGAAAAAAAAATGAAAAGAAAAGCTAACTCGGAGCAACTGTCAGTTTTTTTCAAGTGAAAATGACTTTGCACCTGCACAGCTGTGGAGACTGTGAGAGCAGCAACGAAAAGGTCACCTGCTCGAGGAAATATTCTTCTCAAGAGTAACATTCTGAGACAGAGGAAAGAACAGGGAAGAGCCACTTTTGTTTCCACTCTTACACAAGTGACAGGTCACTTACATCACCTGTTCTATCTTGTGTGATTAGGTGTCTAAGCTCATATATGGTCACAAATGTGCTTGCAAGCTTGAGTAGGCCTGCAGGCTGTAACTCATACCAAGTGGGTGTGCAGCTCCCAGATCAAACAAAAATGTTCAGCCCAAGACTTAAATGACTGCCCAAAAAATTGTATAAACATAGTTAGAACAGCTGGAAACAATCATAGCTGTACTGCGGGACCCCTTACATAACCACTTCTTAGAACATAGAAAAACATCTATTGGAGTGATCACAGTCGTATTTGTCATTCACATTGCAAATGACTTGTTTTGTTAATTTTTAGGAGATTGTAGGTGGTACAACAGGCTCTGATTGCATCTGTGTGGTGGTGTGCAGCTGCATATCAGATTTATTTTGCTTCAGTCCTCAGGAAGTGGTTCGAGTTGGGATCTTCATTATGCCTTTACATAATGATTGCTGAGTAACTGTGTTGTTACAATAAGCTGTAGCCCCCGTTTTAACCTCAGTACTCCATAGCCCATTACAACTATAACATTTTCTCAACAAACTTTATATAAACAGGTACTTCTGAGATAACAAATCTGCCATCTGACCAGACTGATGAAGTATCTGCTTAGAGAAACAATCCTACATTTCTACAGGTTGTGCTTGTCAGCTCTGCTGCCCTATACACTGCACTAGTTAAGGTAGTTGCCTCATGGGCTGCTGAGGAATACTGGTTTACAGTCAGCAGACAACTGTGTTGTCCTCAAAACACACTTGAAGAGACAACCCACTGCTGGATGTCTAGTTTAAAAAATAAAAAACAAAAGCAAAAAAAACTTCTGATACCCAGTAAGATAAGAATGCTAAAACCACAAATGAAGCTTACCAACAGAGAGGCCTATGTTTAGTATTCTGATACCAGTTTTCCATTGCATAGTCTTCATTCATTTACCTGTGCAACATTCTCCTGGCCACTTGTTGATCTGAAATTGGTCACATCTAAAGCAAAGATAGATTACATGAGTTGATCACTGGTGAAGCAGGGATGGAGTGATTACCAAGGACAACAAATGTAGAACGAACCATGCAAGATCTTGCCTCATGGGGTGAGGATGATCATGAGAAAAGTGGTGGAACCTTTTTGTCATGACGAAAATGAGACGATAAATTAAAATACATGACGGCAGAAAAACTATGACTACATTAGTTAACACTTGAGTCAAT
>VUQK01043755.1:49607-59846 GCA_015106715.1 Bujurquina vittata | reverse complement strand
CCCCGCGCGCACCCCCCCCCCCCCCGCCTCTTCTTTGGGGGGGCCCCCCCCCCCCCCCCCCCCCCCCAGTGTTGCTAACTTGCTCATGGGGGATTGCTGGATCATTGTGGTTTTATCTTTAATGTTGCAGGATCTTTATCTTACGCTATAACGTGCCTTGAGAAGACCGCTGCTGTGATTTGGCGCCGTATAGTACAGTAAAGCTGAATTGAACAGAAAGAGAAAATAGGATCGAAATGATTCCAGTGTTAGATCTTCATATTAGACTTTGTTCCCTAAGTTACATTCCACTAACAATTTGAAGTTTGGGCATCAGCAGGTGTAAGTGATGTCATCCCAGCTGTGTGCATTAGATCTGACCCGCTCTTGTTTCTGGCTGCTGGGTCCAAAAGAATTCCAGTTTGCCTGGAGAGATTATTTTACCAATAAAAAAAAATTGGATGCAATGTGCAGTGCAGTTATTGAAGTTATTCATTTAATTTAATTTAAAATGCAAAATACACTCACCATGTACATCCCAGTGCACTCAATCATGCGTAATATCATGATGTGAATTATGCTACTATTCAGTTCTTTATGTGCATGTCTACCATACTGTGTATGTGAGTCAGACAGAGGCTGTGTAAGTGCTGATTAGCGATTAGCAGGTCTTGAGGCTGACGGCGGAGCTGATCAGTATTTCCTCCGTGTCAGAGCTTTAGGGAACAAATCCCAACATTAACCCGGCTCTCATCTGCCTGGCGGAGCGCTAGCAGCAGCCTGCCAGCCATAGGCCGTACATCCAGCTACAACCGCAAGCTAAAGCATGTGAATCCTCCTCAGACGGCGCCTCATTGTTGTCTCGCTTCAAATCAAAACCACATTTGATCATAATAGAGCATCTAATATTGCTCTCAGCATCAAAGTTGATGGGCTGTGACATGTGGTGTTTAATAAGAAGTCTAAAGTTTGTCATAATCTGCTTGACAAAAATGACATTTAAGTAGTACCCCTTGAGGGAGAGGTAAGTGGATTCCTATAGCTCAACAAAAAGCATATAATCCCCTTGAAAAGCAATAACTGGAGCAAAATGTTCCTTTTAAGAGCTGATGTGTGTCTCACAAGACACTGGAGGAATAACAGCGCATAATTGCTCTGACTTTGGCTGTAATTTATATAGAGATCACATCGGGAGTCATCATTGAATTCGGTGGCCGAGACCACAGAGAGAACCAAAGGGCTGAAATGTCACCAGCAACCTCACCGACGCCATAGTTTTCCACTGATAATGGTCAGAATATCATTTGCAATGCTAATTTTTCTGAGTGAAGTACAGAAGATTAGCTGAGAGAAATCTCACCACAGGAGGACTGTTCTACAAAGTTCCAGTGGGTTCTTACACTATCTGCCTAATCCGCACGGGCAGCCCAGGTGAGTGATGAAATTACCATTTGACCTCAGTCTGTGCTCCAGAAACATTTGCAGAAGTTAATGAAATTCTCAGAAAACCACCGTTATACTTTGAAAACAAGGTGACTGAGCAGATTCACATTTCTAAATCTGTGAGATTTGTTGCATCTTATTCCCATTTAAAGTGACAAACTTTGCTATATTTTGCTAATAACTAGCATTGTTGTTCATGGAGAGGGCGCAGCATTTAAACAGCCACCAGTGAAGAAATACTCAAGCCTTAAAGCATAACTTTACCCAACACACATGAAGATTTCTTTGATTGTCTAAAACTTCCTTAAATTAACAAAGCAGCAACTTCAGGTTGCAGCAATCAGGTGTTCAAAGGTTTCCTCTAAAGATTTCCCCATTGTGCCTGATGTTTTGCTCCATTGTAACCAGATGACAGAGTTTATTGCACTTGAACTCACCACCATGTGATTTTTATTATTTGTTTTATTATTTGTTGTCAGTGTACGTCAACTAAAAGAACACAATAAGGTCATTACAGTGCTAAATTACATATATTTATTTGGTAAATATGTTTATGTTGCAAAAACTGATTTAAAAAGCTGCTGCTTATGATGTTGTTTCATTCACTTGGTATATATATATATGGTATCCATACTGTAGGTCACGTGGGTGAGGAAAGCAGAGCAGCTCAAACATTTAGTGTGTTGAATAAAGCGTGGCGGAGAAGCATGTAATCAGCACAATGAGTGACAGCATGGTTAATTCCTTCACATGAACAGGTGGAGACAATTCCCCAAAACTGTCACACACTCCAACAGAAACATACTGTAGTGTGACTTACCCGCAGAAAACACGAAGTCTGTTGTTTGTATTGAAGACGTTAGTTGAAATGATCACCGATAAATTCATCATGATCAAATTCAGTACACTTTGGGAAAGATACCAAGTGCCAGCCCAGCTCCACAAGTAGCCTGCTGGGTAGCTTATTTTAAACTGTTGTACATACACATAAATTGTATCATTCAGAAGTAAAAAACCATCATAATAACTGGAATCTTGCTGTTGTTTTTGCCTCTGTTGCTTTTGTGCTCTTTTATACAGTAGTTTGTGTTTTCAGCTGTGTTTACTTTTTAAAGTCACATTCTCATGTGAACGGACATGAAATTCCTCGTGAACTTAATAAACATGAATCACGAGATTTTCATTCTATCAGGTATTGCTCAATTCTGGGTGCTGACTTTTCTTTGTGCAGAAAAATGTAATGTAAAGGGTACTGTATATCTGAAAAAAATTGAATTTTGACTCTCTATTCAAAACTCTTGACATGAAACTAATCCCACGGGAATACAAGAGATGATCAAAATGTCTATCATTTACATGCAGGTGGCTTGGCGCAGATTGAAGTCATTTAAGGAAAGCAGCAACCATCTCCTCCATTGTTCCGCTTACATAACCTTTCTTTACTTGAGTCCTGCACGGAGCTTCAGTGGAGACACCACTGCCTGTGTGACCAATTCTTTACATTCATTCACACAGAGGTCTACTAGGTACTGTTAACATAATCAGTTTTAACTCCTTTACAAAAGCAACTTTTCCTAAACATTACCAAAATGTTTTTTTGCTTGAATCTGACCAGACTGAGCGAGAAAAAAAAATATTCGAGACAGTGCATGAGTTCTGGTTTTCTAGGTGAAACATTTGGGCTCAAATATAAGCATTGTATAACCTGTGTTTTCCATGCATTTTATTTATTCATCTTATTGTTGGAGCTACATCAGAAATATGCTTTGGATTTTATTGAAATAAACTTTAATGTTTCAGGCTTTTTCTATCATTTTAGTGCAGTTTTCAAATATTTGCACTAAAGTCAATTAAATCACTTTGTAGACGCTCCATTTAAAACCATTTGACCCTTTTTTAAAAATTTTGTCATTGTAATTTTCCCAGAGGTTACCAGTCTGGCGCGTTTGACAGCTATGGTGCCGGACTCTTATTGGTGATGACATGTGTCAATCTTCACACAAAGCTCCGCCCACCATAGCCAGACCAAGAAGAGCCAGATGAGCTGCTGTCAGCTGCTCATCACTCAGTCCTTTTCATGTTTCCCTTTTTTCTGTGTTTGTGTGGGAACAAGAAAAAAGTGTATTCTGACACACACTCACACACGCTCACGCACACACCAATGAGGCATGTTCTTCTTAAAGCTGCTGTGCACGTGAGATTTTCTTTTTCTTTTTGGTGTTGGTGTGTGCACAAGACTGCAGCCTACACTTACACTTATACACACACACACACACACACACACACGCACACAACAATCCGTCCACCAACCCCTATGTTGTCAGCCAGGAGGGCAACATCAAAGAGACTCTAGCTGTGGGCATGAGGAGCCTGGAGACTAGCGTGGGCCTGCAGAGGCAGCTGGAAAGCCAAGTGGCCACAGGGAGCCAGGAGAACGTGCCTAGGTCTAGAGGATGAGGCGGGCCTTGAGAACAAGGTGGGCTTGGAGAACAAGGTGAGCCTGGGGAGTAATGCGTGGTGTACTGTGGAGATGGGTACAGGTCCATAAAAGGAAGCCAAAGGTGGTCTTGGAGAGCACAGTGAGCTTGAGGAGAGAGGTGAGGAACCATAAAAGGATGATGAAGGTGGTCCTGGAGATGGAGGTCAGTCCTGGAGAGCATGATGCAAGTGAAAAACAAGAACTGAAGGGTATGGAAGGAAAGTCAGAGCTGAGACGGAGTTGTCATGAAGTCTGCATTTTTTCAGTTTCACAGATTCGTGGCATTTTCTAAATACAGCAGTTGCAGTCACAAGTATATGTTGCACTTTCTTCCCTTTTTCTTCGTCTTTTAGCAATGCGCAGACAGAGCGAAAGAACATTCTGGCCTCTTTAAACAATACGGTTCCTCTATAAGATGATGTCCATGTTTTATTGGCTGCAGGCAGAAGAGCGAGGAGGGCCTGCAGATGGCAATGGGAGGCGGGCAGGAGAGCAGGAGGAGGTGGTGGGAGGTGGGCAGGAGAACACAGGACTGCCGCTGTTGCCTCTGAGGCAGAGATCGGCTTCTTGCTCTCATCTGCCCGTCAGAGCCCTCCTCTGAGCTGTCAGTCAAAATGATGGGCAGCTGTTAGTTGATGGAGGAGAGAGGTTTGAAGGGACCGGCTCCAGTTCACAGTGTTGTCTGTGAGTTTTTGTCTGAAAAAGACAATGCCGTCTGAAGCCGTGACTTCTGCAATCACATATTTAACAGGTGTCATAAAAAACTCTGATTGCATCATCAAAATACTTAAAAATACATGAATATATTTGGATCATGTTTTATGTGTACAGTAAACCACCCATCATTGTCCACTTATACGCTTATATAGTTTTTCCTGATCCCCATTCACTAATTGCTATTCTGGCGGGGTTCTAGATTCATCAAGCAATCCTTTTTCTTAACTTCTTATCAAATCAAGGTGGGACAGGAGCCTAGCCACAGTCGCCCCCTGCTGGTGAAGTGAGATGTAAGGCTGGTGTCAAGTATTTTGAGCACATTGGCTTCACTTTTCAGACCCAGAAACTTCATCCGTCATTTATATACAGTGTGTGGGAGAAAATGAGTTGCCATGAATTTTGTGTATGGGTCCTGATCAGGCAGCGAGAGACATTATGGTAATCAGGAACTAGGATGTAGAGGAGCTACATCCTCTACAGAATAATGGCTTTTAGCATTTATTTGTTGGCTAAAAGCCAAAGAATAAATGTATTTATAATTCTTTCTTTACAAGCACCAGGGTTTCAGACAGTTCCTTGCAACACTGAAACACACAACAGGGGTGAGGAGGATAAAAGAAGACTTCAGATACAGAATATCTGATCATGACAAACTGAAAAAGGATGCACCGGTCAATAAAAGACCTAATATCCAAAATTATTCTGTTTGAGTTTGTCTTTCTTTGGAAAACACTTCTAGTATGACTGTGTGTTCTTTCATGGTAATCATCAGTGCTCTCTGTGTTCTCATTTTTCCTTTATTTATTCTAGAGGAGCTGGCTAAGCAAAATGCATTTCTTCCTGTGTGCCAAAACTCACCAAACACAAAAGCCATTACACATGAAACATGAAAGGATTTGCTTGCATGACAGGCTGAATACGCTGTCTGTGCTTTAAAGGGAGCATCTAAATCACTGTAAAATCAGCACACACAAATATTGAATTGCCAAATATGAGGCAAAGCCTGACAAAGTGTGCATGAACACAAAATTAAAGAACCCTTTCAAGAAACAAAAGCACATGTGAAATTATTCACACTTTTTCGCTTTATTGTTGAGATTCATTTTTTAACATCTGTCTCCCAAAAGATCAACTAATGATGCAATTAGTGAAAAAATGAACATGCGGATAATCTTGTGTATGTGTGTGTGTGTGTGTGTCTATGTGTGTGCGTGCAGTATCAGTATTCTAATGAGGACAGACAAAAGAAGTCTGTAGCTCAGAGCCAATTGGACAGAGAGGAGCAGAGCATTAGAGAAAGAAAGCTGGAGAGGGGAGTGAGATAGTTGGGGGTTAGGGAGGGTTCAGGCTGGTGGCAGTCAGTGCCTCAGGCAGGGTTTTGGGGTCAGGCCCCCCCAGACGGCCACACCGGCCCCCTGGGCCCCGAGAGGGGGACACCAGGACCATGCTGGCCAAGGGAGGGGCACTCAATTAGGGCAGCATTCAAAATTTTAGCCTGGTGCTTCAGAAGAGAAGGCCACCTGATACCTTTACACCTCAAACATCCTCCTACACCCCCTTAACCTCGCCGAATGCACCTACTGCTGATTGATGCTGGAGTTTTTGAATTATTTGGAATCATAAAAGAGATGCTTACATTTTATTTAACACATTCGCCCAAGTCAAATTCAAAACTTCATATCAGGCTCAGCCTCTCTCTTCAGATTTTAAATACCAACGCATTTTACACAAACACACGGACAGTTATTTATTCAAATATTTATTCTTTTTTTAATTTAATTGTGTGTAAATATCAAGCCTTAACATGGATAATATTTGCATAAACTCAATTGCAACACCAATGTTACAATAGAAAATATAGGTCTGTATCCTAATGCCATCCACAAACATATACTCCTTGGGGTGTATTTGCACGATTTCACAACAGCCAACTGGGAGAGCACCTTCCTTCCCACTTCATGTCTCATAACTGTATGCAAACTATCTATTTTAATAAATGATGATGTAAAGTTGCTATATGACACAAATCAAAGAAGAAAATAAAGAAGAAAAAGGAGTGATTTTTTACTTCTGAATCATACAATTTTTGCATCTATACAAGAGGACAGCCAATATTAAGGTGACATACAAATTCACATTCATAATATGAGCATTTCTACCTTTATAATCCACTTCTATTGAAAAACCAACAAAAATCCACAGACTGGAACCAGTGAGGAGTCGCAGGTAAGCTTTGAAAGTACAGGGTTTATTTTCTCACACAATAAGAATGATATAAAAGATCAGTTCACATGATTCTGGGCCATAAAACAGTCTCCAAAAACACAGTAACTGATCTAATCAAACGGCACATACAGAGGGGGAATATGAGGGAACACACACGCACTTCCACAGCAAATTTCTTAAAACAAAGCAACAGCTCATTTACTTCTAAAAATAAACACCATTATTTAAACTTAAGTAAAATCTAAATAAAATAAAATACAGTAATTATTTTAATTGCACAACGCAACCATACAGTTTTAGACAAAATCCTGAACTTGCTGCTTTTAACTCAACTGTACAAATCATACAAAGGCAAACTCCATCGGTTTCTGTTCGCTCTACAAGGCGCTTCACAGTGGCTTTTTCATTCAGACACACGTAAAGATAGGTGTTCACTGTCAGAGGGTAGGGTTTTGGTGTCTTGCCCGAGGACACTGCCAACACTTGGTTAATAGACAACCTCCTCTATCACGTAAGCCACAGCATCTCTCAAAGCCTTAATAAAGGCTGCAGCTTACACGGCTAACGGTGCAGTCTATTTATGGAAAGTGTGTTTTTAACAACTGCACTTGTACTTTTGTCAGCATGATGTCCTTTTTTGCGGCCTGTACTGCAATTTTGTTTTGGAAAAGGATGGCCGTTTCCTGTATTAGGTGAATTAAGTGCATTCGATTAATTAAGAACCATTCGCTTCTATCTAAGCCATGCAATTAGTTGCACTGCTGAAACAGAAAAAGAAGCTGCTGTGATAGAAGTAGAAACCGGCAATCGCACCATATCATAACTTTTATATCAGAAAATGGGATCTCCGCTCAGCTGAACACCTTGCATGGTCTTGTATCAGAAAATAACTGAAGATACACCAGCATGAGTTTGAGTTGGTAATGATGTAGAAATTGTCTGTTGTGTTTGCTTTGGCCAGTGTGTTGTCTCTGAGGTGCCGCTGTGTGTGTTTCTGTGTTGCTGGCTGGTTTCGCAGTTGCATAATTAGCAGTAGCATTAGCATGCCTAACATCTTAGCTGCTGCTCCACAATACTCTCAGGAAGAGGCCTGTTGAAAATCCTCCCAGTAACTGTCAATCTCGCTCTCCCTGTCTCACACACAATCTCCCACTACCTCTCTCTCCCTCGCTCTGTGCGCTTGTGCAACATTTCATGCGTCACTGGAAAATGTGCCTAATTGCCAGGCAACAAACATTTCAACTCTTCTGGTGCTTCTCAGTGAACTTTATCATCTTTCTCTTTATTCAGTCAGATACATGGAAACATTTTCAGGGGGTGGTGCGGCTGCGCTGGATCCAGGCGTTCCTCGCTGATTTGCCACAGTCGAGCTGTTGCGGGAGATTTTGTGTAATTAATTGGTTCTTCGGGGGGTCAAGTGGTTTCATCTCATTTCAGTCACCTTGTACATCAAGCAGCCATGTCTGCACCTGTTTCCTGCTCTCAGCAGCTGCCAACTGGGCCTCCCAAACGACTATTGATCCCATCAGATCACGCACACACTCGCGTGCACACACACACACACACACACACACACACACACATACACACGCACATTTGAAATGCTTTATTTGTATCTGCTAATTAAATTTGCCAGAGCTCGCCTTGAATATTACAAAAGTTCAGCATGGTTTATTCTTAATTTGTTTTTCCAATTTCTGGTAGTTATTGCCTTTGCAGCAACGAGACTTCAGGAGATGTAATAGGTCAGCCTGACATAACATGACAGCAAACATTACCAGAAATTAGACTACGAAACTTCTAGAAATGTAGAAGTGACATTAGGTAGAGAGAAATTAAGGACTGCATAGATTTATTTATGTTTTAGAACTGAAGAGTGGCGACTGAGTAGAGGTTTTTAGTTCTGATTTCCTCCAATTAGTTCTGTAGTGGTGTGAATTTGCTTTTAGTTTTTATTTTTAAAATCCTCTTTTCTACATCACATTTGTATTGTTCGGGTAAAAACAACCACAGTTTCACTTCAGCAAGGGATGTGGCTCACATGGCCTGCACATTAAAACGCTGGACCACCAGTATGAGCCAGAGCATGATCATATTTTAAAGAGCTGCTTCTCTTTTGTCTCCTGTTTCCATTTTGATATGGAGCATGTCCCTTCGTAAAAGCATTCATGCTGTTGTGAGCATTATCCATGTCCTTCACATGCACAGAAAAACATGAATTTCTGTGGAAGCACAGAAATCTGCAGTTCCCATAGTGACCACTTGAGGTTGGCTCCAAAAGGTTCAATCCCCACAGGGTCACGTGTTAAAATGCCCAACTTTACAGTTGCACATGGGCCTCTCCCCTGAGTTTGAGCTGTTGTTGGTGAGGACTGTCCAAAAACCTTTTCTTCAGTTTTGGTGATTGAAATTCTAGCAGTTTATTAGTCTGTTAAAGTTACCCTCTGGGGCGGGGGTGGTGGGTGCTGACCTCAGGCGCGGTGGTGCTCCGGGGTGTTGTAGCCACGGGCCCCCGGTCCGCTTCTTCCTGCCCTGTGTTGGGGTGCTGGGAATTGGAGTGCCTACTGAGCCAGTTGGCTAGCTGCTCCCTCTTCCGTAGTTAAAGGCTACAGGCTTTTTGGTCAAGCTGGACAAAAGAATAATAAGTTTTATCCTGCAAAACACTCTGATTGCCTTATAATATTTATTGTAATTCAAGTAGTCTGAGAGGGAATTAGACTCCAGCTCATTCTCTGGGCTGTGCTTTGAGGCTTTAGACAATCTGGATACAAATAAGATGAGGTGGTGCATCGTGTTCAATAAAAGACAAACACGATCACGAAACAACACATACCAAGAACAATGCATGAATGATGAGTAAATACTTACTTTGATTAATAAGTTTTTTCAAGTATATTTTTCTAAACAGTAGTGTATTTCAATTTTCTTAATTGGCACCTAATAACAGAAGTCTTTCAAAAAAAATCCTTCAAGGGGTTATTATGAAACAAAAAATTAAAAATACATGTTACCTACTGAGGATTTTTTTAAATCCCTTCTAATCCTCACAGGCTGCTTTGTTCAGACGTATTGGCAATGAATGGCTATCAGCTGAGATATATTTGATTATTTACTCTAGTCCTCTGTAAAAACTGGTCATTTCCAAAAAGATTTACTCAACAAACTTTAAAATACAAAAAGTATGCATAAGCCCACATCTCACAACCACATATTCATGTATGCACAAATGTTCTGAACAAAGGGTCTCATGGGGGTCAGTTATCCCACTTGAGTACTTGACAAAGGGCCTCAATTTAAGGTCAAAGGTTAAGAAGGGCCATGTCCAACCCCCCCCCCCCCACCCCCCCACCCCCCCCCCCCCCCCCCCCCCCCCCCCCCCCCCCCCCGCCCCCCCC
>VUQK01043755.1:16965-48840 GCA_015106715.1 Bujurquina vittata | reverse complement strand
TTTTAAACTGGGTTTTTTTTTTTTAAATTTTGTGTTCCCCCAAAAAAACCAAACCCACCGTTCTAAAAAAAAAAAATTTTTTAAAAATCTTTAAAAAATTTTTTAATATTTTTTAAAAACACAGTTTAATGATATAAATTATAATAGAACCGATGTGCCTGATTGTGTTATAAAACAAAAATGTAGAAAACCACAACTCGTATTTATGCAGTATGTAGATATATGTTAATTAATTTATAGGATCTCTGTGCCTCTGCTGCACTTTTACAAAGTTCAGGAATGTGAACTAATACAATAAAAGTGCATAAATTATCCCTGGGAACAATTTTAGTAGGCCTTTTGAGGCCTCATATCAGACAACAATGTAATAAAATAATAATGGATATATATATATACATATGTGTGTGTGTGAATGCACCAGAATGGATTGGGGGGAGTACTTTGTGAACATTCAGGAACTTTTAGAGAGCCGATTATGGGCTCTGTATCCTGCACAGCCTGCTATTCCTCTTAACATTTGTGACTAACAATAATCAGAGGCAGGACAACAACCACTGGACAAACAACAAAGTCCAGGCTTTATTGCAAAACTAATACTCATTACAAGCTGCTTGGGGTTCTTGACAAATTACATTTTCTGAACACTCTGGTGTAAAATCATCCACTGAAAAACACCTTAGCTGCAAAAAGAAGGTAAAGCAATCAATTTCAGCTTGCATAAGCTACATGAATGTCAAAACACAAAAATAACAAAAGTGGCCAAATCTGTTTTTCTTTATTGAGACTATGCATGCACACGAGTCATCCATTTGCATAAAAATTAATTATATTGAGGATTTTTTTTTTAAAGATATTGGAGCAGTTCTTGTTCTGTGCTTACCTTGTGTTAGCTGACATTTGTGTAAAAATGATAAACTAAAATGTATGCTACTGTTTTATGACTGAAATAATATTATATTATGGCTTAAAAGATTTGTACAGTGAAAACATTAATACTGTCAGAATGCCCTGATCTGATATGACAGATCAGTACATGCACATTATTACACAAAACTGGGTTTTAAAATTCAGCTATGTATTCAGTCACATTGGTGGTGGTGAAAAGCTGTGGGGATATTTTCTTGGCACACTTTGGGTGCCTTAGTGCCAACTGAGCATCATTTAAAAACAACAGCCTACCTGAGGATTGTTGCTGACCATGCCCATCCATACCAGTTCAGGTTTCAATGTCAAAAATCTTTGCCTTCATATATATAAAATATTCTGATTGCAGTACAAAGCTTTTCAATTTGGGGAAAACACAGCACACATTATCAGATCAGTTCTGGGCATCAAAATGTTAGCTAGGAAAGATTAGTTTATTAAATCTATTTGTGCTATAGGTAAAGTCTTAGTTCAAATTAATATTCATAAAGGAAAAGAACTGAGCTGTTAGTATTAGGCAGTGATTGCTGCCATTGCTCCACAAATAAAAAGAACCAACTTCAGAGATTTGACTTGATCAGCAGAAACCATGAACATCTGGACACAGTGATTGGACAGGAGATTTCAAAATAATGTGCTGAAAACAACCACAGAACAAGAAACTCGAGGCTGAGTGAGACTGAAACATTAAGTGTGGGGAGGGAAAAAAATCAGAATGTGTGGTGTTTTTCACTTTTGTGGAGCACTGCTGCACCTGAATGCCCTCCAACAGCCTGTGAGTTCAGGTGCAAAGCATGCTGGGATGCCATGCAAGTCTCTCTCAGGAGAAACTCTTAAATTAGAGATTGTTGAGACACACACACACACACACATATCCACAAACATGTAGGCATGGAAAACAGCGCAACGCGTTTTAAAGCTCATCTGCAAACTGATTCTGTCAGGGACACTTAGTGACGTGCGGCTGCCTCCTACAGCTTTCCTCCATAACGGCACCGGTCGGCATCGGCGTTGTGCTGTCCACCAGGGAGAAGGAGAGACGGAGGGCTCTAAATAGAGCCTCCCTCAGTTAAATATTAACACTCGCCTTCCTCTGACAGAGAGCAGCCCTGCATGTCGCCTTCTATCTCCACCACAGGGAGATGCAACACAGCATAGCACTCAACCACACACACACACACACACACACACACGGACACAACATCGAAGTATGGACAAAACACATACACAGAAATGAAGTACTGATGATGCTTTCCCAACATTATCAAAACTTTTTTCATTTCGCTTCTGTTTCACTTGGCCTGGTCTCACAAAAAAACTGTGAAATGACTGACTTCTTAGCACTGCATTCATAATGTCTTACTGTAAGTCAGGTTTGAGAAGCACTTATTAACTTTACTAAACCCAACAAAATACTAAACTTAACCAACCACTAAAAGTAAGTAAAAAGTATTTGCCTAACATCTAAAAAATAATAGTTCTACAGAGTCAAACTCGCTGTCTTGTGGTCACCTTGAGGCATCACCACTACCTACCTGCCCACCTTAAAATCATCTCGGTGCACCAACAATCCAATAGTTTCCTATCAGCGAGCACTTGGCAACATTAAGGAGAGAAAAACTCCTAAGTCAAAATCGCACAAATCGGATTTTCGCTCTAGTCTGTGGGCTTCTTTATGTTAATTCCAATAAAATCATCACTTAAATCTGATCATAAAAGTCAGATTTTCACCTGCCTTGGATGAAAAATCTGGTCCCATTGTGATACATTTCGAATTAAATGTCATCGCATAAGTCAGATGAGTTTAGCGCCAAAGTCCTCCTTAGCTCCCGTCATGCGCACTTCCATGCATTGGCTCATTCATGCACAACTACACACAAACAACACCTGGAGATCGCTTGAGTGTCTATACAGTCACGTGACATCTGGATTGGCTGCACTGGGCAAATCAGTTCATTTCACCGGAGAAAATCAGGGCAAGCACAGGAGTCAAGTGTAAGCTACAAAATCACACTTACGAGCAAAAATATGAGATTCTAAAATTCTAGGAAGCAAATCCAGGGATGAAGCAGTTAGCTGTTGCCTCATAATTTGATATTAGACCCCAAACTATCTGATATTTTGAAGAACTTTGAAGAACCGGATTTTATCCGACTTACACATAAGATTGATTTTTTACATCTAATATAAAATTCCATGGGCCATTTGAATTGCCAATTCACATGAATGTGTGTGCCCAAACTTTTGACTGTTACTGTGTAGCGCCTACCAGATGGCAGGAGTTGGAACAGGTTATGTCCATGGTGTGATGGGTATGCAGTTATGTTGCCTCCCCATTTCCTGATTCAAGATTTGTACACGTCTGTTCTTGTCCTGTTTGGTGGCTGATCCAAACCATACAACGATGGATGTGCAGAAAACAGACTTGAGTATTGCAGAGTAGAAATGGATCAACAGCTCCTGAGGCAGGTTGAACTTCCTCAGCTGGCACTTGGCCTTTTTGATCATTGTGTCTATATCGGCTGACCATTTCAAATCCTGTGAGACTGTGGAACCCAGAATCTTGAAGGTTTCCACAGCAGACACAGGAAGGCAACAGTAACTCACTCGTTACAACCAAAGTATGCAGAAGAGCATCTCTGAATGCACAGCTCATCGAACCTTGAAGCTGACGGCTACAGCAGCAGAAGACCGCACCGAGTGCCACATCTGTCAGTTACCAGGAAACTGAGGCTACAATTTGAGCAGGCTCTCCAAAATTGGAAAACAAAAGATTGGAAAAACGTTGCCTATTTGACAAGTCTCAATTTCTGCTGTGACAGTCGGATGGTAGGGTCAGAATTTGGAGAGCTCCACGCTGTATCAACGGTTCAGGCTGCTGCTGTTGGTGTAATGCTGTGAGGATATTTTCTGGCATACTTTGGGCACCTTAGTACCAACTGGGTATTGTTTAAACACCACAGCATACCCAAGTATGGTTGCTGGCCATGTCCATCCCTATATGACCACAGTGTACCCATCTTCTGATGGCTGCTTGCAGCAGGAGAACACAACATGTTCAAAAGCTCCAACCATTTCAAACTGGTCTCTTGAACATGGAAATTAGTTCTCTGTACTCAAATCATCTCTGCAGTCACCAGATCTTAATCCAGCAGAGCACCTTTAGGATGTGCAGATGTGCAGCTGACAAACCTGTGTGATGTCACCTATCAGCTATCGAGTCAACATGGACCCCAAATCTCTGAGGAATTTTTCCAGCACCCTGTTGAATCTATGCCATGAAGAATTAAGGCAGCTCTGAAGGCAAAAAGGGGCTCCAACCTGTATGTCTACCTAATGAAATGTGAGTATGTACACAGTATGAGGAGAAGGTAATGAATAGATGACAAAATGAAATATATCTAATCATTTTCTCTAATTGCTTCTCTAATCAACTAAAGACTTTTAATGGGCTTTTAAGGCAACCTGCTAATAAGTAAGTATAACAGTCTAAGAAAATAGGAAATCAGCAATATTATGCTGATGAAAGGAGGCAGTCCTTGAGCCTTGTTTTATGTGTAGATCACAAATATCCTTGTCGAAAGTAACTTCACGGTTCCTAATTGTGGCACTGGAGGTCAAGGTAATGCTGTCCAGATAAATGATCAACATTGTTTTTAGCTTGACTTAAATTTTTTTCGGGTGGAGTGGTGGCCTAGAGGAGACAAAGAGGGTTCATCACCCATCAGAGGATGCTGGTTCAAATCCTCGGGCTGGCATCACTGTGAGCAAGGCCTTTAATCCCAGGTTGCTCCCCGGGTGCTTTCTAGCTGCCCCCTGCTCCACATTGTGCGCTACATGCTTCATATATGATGGGTTAAATGCCGAGACTGAATTTCACTGCATGTGTGTGTATGTGACAAAAATAAAGTTGTTAAATTGTCTGAGGTGGTGCAGAAACAAGAGAATGGCTCCTCTTTTTTACTATGCTTTCAGTCTGTAAACAGAGAATCATGCACAGGATTCTACAATTTTCCTGTACTGTAGGATGTTTTTCTTACATTGGACTGTCAAAGACAGCCTGGGATTTGATGCCTATTAATGTGTTATTCTGCTAAGCCTAGACATCATTCAAGAAGGCAACAGTGGATGATGGGTAGCACCATGCCACGGCTACTGATATCATCTCTTCCCCTTTTGTTTCCCCATTCCTACTTCATCCTTGAGCCTCCATGCCTGGTTGCACACATTCTTCCTGCCATCCTGATGAAATGTTCCAGTTTGAAGCTACATACCATAAGGAATCACATCACAGCAAAGAGAACAGGATTAATTGTCAAGCAAGCAGGATACGGCCAACCGTAGAAAACTTCATCAAACAACGTGATTATTAAACTTTTCAGGGGTCTTGATGTTTCAAGCAATATTTATGAAAATGTCATTCATGGCCAAAAAAATGCAAATAACCTGAATCCAGGTATGTTTTCAAAAGGCAGGTCCCAAAGCAGAGCTGAATTAAAAAACAACCTGTTACATGAAACAAGCCAAATATGTTTATACAACCTGTTAGTCGTAGTGGTTGATGAGTTGCGGAAAAGAAAACTGAAGTTATTAAGGCAGACAGAGCAGTCTAAAGAGTATCCAAATGAGGCGGATGGGAGAATCATAAAAACGCCGACTTCAAAAAGCATTGTTGGAAACGATCAGTGTACTCAGCCGTAGATTCTTGCAGTAAGGTATGGATTTGGCAGCGGTATTATGCCTGCATGTTTAATTCATAACTGTTTTCCTTCTTTCTGATCAGTAACATGAAAGGGAGAGTTTTGCCTGGAGAAAAAACAAAATGGCTGAACTCATCAATACGCTGACAACACTCGCCTGCCTATTCAGCAGGTATACTCAGGGAAAGGAGACAGAAATGCCAAACTTCATAAGGACATCTTATTTTAATGGCAGTCCGTGCAATATTGTTGTATTTGTTTTATTTTTATTGTTTTATTCTTTTATGTGGGATTTATGATTACGATATTTTTATGTTCTGCCCTAAGGAGAAAACACAACAAATGAAAAAGCTTTTCACAGATGTGAATTCGCTGCATGTGGAAGCCTGAGAAAGTACTAACAGACCAGAGCAGGTACAAAGTAAGCCCATATAATGACTATGGATGAGCAAAATTTTCAGTGTTTTATTCTTGAAGACGATTAAGTATTTATAATTTAGACAAAGTTCTCCATTGATCAGCATTTTTAAATAAAAACTGTCATTCAACACTAAGATTTCGATAGATAGATAGATAGATAGATAGATAGATAGATAGATAGATAGATAGATAGATAGATAGATAGATAGATAGATAGATAGATAGATAGATAGATAGATAGATAGATAGATAGATAGATAGAATGTATTCCATCCACTGTGTATGCATTCATGTTGTGCATAAATGTCAAAAGATAATAAAAAATAAAATGTCTTTAAACCAGTGGGCTTTAAGTAGGTTATTCTTGGTAGCACAAGTGGTGAGTTTTCAGCATCCATGTGTTAGTGCACTGAAGCACTTGGCAGATTTTGTGGTAATGTTGCTGTGCCTCCTGTTCCTACTGACTGATTTTCAACTCACTCTGCTTTCTCTCTAATTTCTTCCATCCCATTTAGTCATCTCTTGTTTGTTTATTATGGCCTTTCTTAAAAGGATTTTTTTTGTTGTTGGTAAATTTAATGCCATAGGTTGTGCATTATCAAAGTCACTTATGATCATAATTACGAGCTGGTTTTAAGTCTTCTGGGGCAAGTCCAAATCAAGTTCCTAGTCATTGAAACACATTTAAGTCTGAACCCATGTCAGAAATATTCTTTCAGAATGAGTTAAAGCAAGACTGCATTAATTCTGTCAGGTGCCAGGGTCTTTGCTGGTTGGGCATAATTTTTAGCCACGTAATTTTATCAATTTATTTTTATTTTACAAAAAAAAAAGAGAGATACAGAGACAGAGGGAGAAAGACATCAAAGTTCTTGAACCTTACTAAATGTGAGCAGAAATGTCAACCTAAGATAGGCAAGTAATTACAGAAAAAATGACCAATGAGACTTAAATACTAACTAATCAGACCAAATTACACACACAAGGGGAACACATGCTAACTACTCATCTAATTACAAAGAAGCAAAATGAGCAGTTACACTGTAAAAATATTCTGTAAAAATACAGGACAGTGTGCAGTTTTACAATAAAGGAATTTTCTGTGCTGCAATCATTTAGAAGCACAAGTTAGGTCCTTCAGTTTTTTGAGACTCAAGACATTTTTAGTCTCGAGCCAAATACAAGCTCTGGTCAAGTCTACTTCCTTAGGCCCTCTTGTCGGTCAAACACCCTCACCTAAATCTGGCACTTTTACGTAAAAAATGCTGTCCATGAGTTTTGAATTGAATCTTTGAATCCTTAAGCCCCTCAAAAATAAGTTCACACAAAGGCCATCCTTCTCTATTGGCTCAATCTCTCTGGATTTTGCAGTATACCAGAATTTTAAAGCTGTTGTCTGTGGTTGCATTTTTGTGCTGTCACACTGGAAGTGATGTGTTTTCCATCAACCAGCAATGATTGATTTGCCACAGCTGACGAGGGGAGCAACCGTAGCGATGGAGCCTGATCGGGCAACAGCAAGTAAAACTAGACAGAAATATAAAGAACAGTCAACTTTTTCCTGGTTGCTTTCACAAAGGATAACATGTAATTTCTTGCTTACACAGCATGTGGAGCAGTACCTTTGACATATTGAATGAATAGTGTGCTGCTTTATCATTTAATTTGAGTGAGCGTCTTATATTTGAAGTCTTTAGCTCTGCAACATTGTAACATTTTGGTCTGTACTACCAGAAATGAGCAATAAATTGAGGATTAAGAATCGCTTAGACATCAGACATTTATGAGTACAGCCGTTATACTGAGGCAACTCCGAGAGCGCTGTTGCCAAACAACCCTCCACTCAACCGAGGGCAGTTCAACAGGCTGTAACACTCCATCCTGTCTGATTGCTCCAATGTATCACTTCCATTACAGGCTATTAGCCCAGCTGAACCAAAGCACAAACTTCTTGGTTGATTCATGTCATCACTAGCCTACATCTCCAGCCAGTGTTGGCCTCCATGTGTGTCTGGCTGCGATAGTGAAGTCATTAAAAGTTAATCAGAGATGCATCATTGCAGAGTGGGGAAGAATTGCCTCTGTCAGTGGCTCCAGGCACAGGAAATCATACCAGAGAGAGAGAAAGAGAGAGAGAAAGGCAGTGATAGAGATAGAAAAACACAATGAAGCAGACAGGCTGAAAAGGAGAGGGAGAGATGGAGAGAGGGAGAGATTCTCTTTCTAATGAACCATCACTTCCATGTCTCAACCGATGCCCTCCAAATCCCAACATCTGTCCCACCAAACCAAGCCTCATTATGACACCCCTCAGCTAACCCCACCCCAATATTTCTGTGCACACAGAGACACACCGACACACACTCCCTCTTAGAACGCGCAAGCGTTCGCGGCCACATCCCGTCGAAATGCAGGGTGTTGGTGGGAAAGTCTGCCCCACTGTAGTTGTCACATCAGATCTACAGCACGACGGCCGTGGGCATATGCATGTGCTGTGTGTGTGAGATGTGGGTGAATGGTGGTGGTGGTGGTTGGGGGGGGGGGGGCTGGGTCGGGGGTTGGCGGTGCCCGGGGGCCCGGCCTGGGTGTCAAAAACATGCACACGCACACACACACACACACACACACACACTGCACTTCAGCTGTAGTTGCTCTGATTAACACTTTTCTCCTAACTGATAAACAGCTTTGTGTTAGTGCAGAGAGAATACTACTACTATACGACTGTGTACACTGAGTGGAAAATAAAGTAACCAGGAGCTTTGCAATGCGTTTGCTTTGCATGTGTCAATGTGTTATGTGCCGCTTTGCACCTATGAACACATGGGAAACTGCTGATGAATGTGTGTAGATGTTTTTAGGTGTGTGTGTGTGTGTGTGTGTGTGCTGCGTGCTATCACTCTCTTGCTAGGGGTGACAGGTTGGTTGGGGACTAATGCAGCACGACGGAAATGAATGTGGCCTCGAGCAAAGCAGCTGCCTGCAGCCAGTCCTCATCTGAGCTGTCAGATACACACACACACACAAATACACATGTACACACACTAGAACCCATTCCAATGGAGACAGAGTTTAAGAGCCACACACACTTATAAACACACTCATGAGCATTATAACCCCCGTCGCCCCTACTTTTCTGCTTGTGTGGCTTCCAGACAATAATGGGTCTGCCTGGATGAGGTGGTGGACATGACTTGCTGGGTTTGGTTGGTTTGACTCTGTTTGTTTCCTGGGGAACCACTAAGCAAGTTCTTCTTCTTCTTCTTTTTTTTAAAATAATCTCATCATAACCTGTTAAGAGTGAAATTAGTGTTTTCCTACCATGTTGTTTTTGATGTGGTGCAAACTGAGCATCAACTGATAAACAAAGTGAGTGCAAGGCTTTTCTGTGGAATTCTATTATTTTATTATATGATGAATGGTGGACAAATTAGCCTTTACTTGTCTATTTAGTTATTTATTTTACCTTTTTCAGGATTATGGTGATGTTAATTATTAAAGTAATTATCTAAATTACACAGTGCTGACTAATTTGAGTAGTTAATTACCACCCAACTTTGGCTACAATATGATGTTACGAAATAATATGTAGTTGTGAAGAAGTAAAATGATTCAATAATTTACAAGAAAGGGGCAAAAATTATTAAAGCCTAAAACTAACTTCTTCTTCTTCTTTTTAAGAAATGTGTCTTTGTGTCTTTTCTTCCTATTACTCTTGTCACGATCTCTCAGATTTAACTTACTAGCTTCGTGGGAGTCTTGACCGCCTTTTATAAAGCCTTAGATAACAGCGTGATTATAGAAAAAATTTCTACATTTAAAAGTACAATATCATCCGTTATGATAATGCGATTTAAAAAGAGGAACTATCAGAGGAGGAACTGCAAATGAAGCAAAATGGTGAAAAATTATCTATATATTAATGTGCCATAAAACAATGTTTTATAAGTGCAAGAATCAAATATGAATTAATTACAGAGTAGCATACAGCATTTGCTCACTTTATATCTCCAGAAGAGAATCCCATCCAAGGCTCATTTATACCACTCAATGACGCACTGTATTGTTACGAATGCATCTCACAGATGCCAAGGCACAAGTTTTCTGCCAGGTTTGATTGATACAATTGATGACCTTCATTCATGTCACAGGCCTCCAACAAATTACACATTACATCGCTCTCTGACAAACAGCTCCTTGTTTTGTTCAGACAGCTCTGCAACAAATGCAGTGGTTTGTTGCCACTGTTCAGCACTAATGTGTGGGCAGCTTTGTGTCGTAGCAGCTTTACCCATCAAAATGGGACAAAGGTGGTTAGCGTTAAGCAGTGGGGTCCAAGGAAGAGAAGTAATGTTTTGGAAGGATGGATGGATGGATGGATGGATGGAAATTATAAGCCACATTTGTCCTGCAAGGTGGCACTAATGTTGTTCCTGCCACCAGAACCTACTGCTCTTTTAGCTTAGATTTTCAACAACTAGTCGACTTTAACCCCGGTGGGACCTCACTAATTATACTAATCTCTCCAGAAATCCATCATTCTCTCCACAGGCTGCCAACTTTTGGCAGCCTTCTATATAGTATAACAAAGCAGCATTTCCCTCAGATGTTGACCAGGAAGTGAGTGGCTTTGTTGGGGTTTATGCATCTCAGATTATAGATGAAGACTGACTGGATGCTGTTGGCAAACTCCCCAATTAACCAAGTTTAGGCTGAAACGAGTGGGAATGTTTTTTATCCTTCAGCAGCAGTTTATTTGGCCTTAATTTCATCCATATTGCCCTCACATTCATTTTGAGTAATCTGTGTGCGCAGAGCTCAGGTTAGGATGAAAATGAGGAGGCAGATTTACTTGTGATGTGATCAATACAGCAATATTTAAAATATATATATAAAACACCCGCTTGACCTTCATTTTACCCAAACTGCCTTCTCATGAGCGATTCTCACACTTCTCAAAAATGACACTGGGACATTTTTACACTTCCGTTGTTATTTTTTATTTTCTTGTTGTCTGCAATCTGGGGGGCAAATCTTCCACTTTATTGGGGCTGGCATTCAACTACCCCCATGTTTACATCAGAGCCGGGGTGGTTACCATAGAGACGGAGTGCCCCTCTTAACTGGTGCACTCAGGAATAATGCATTGTTGAACAGTGCCTGAGGCTATGCACACACACACCCATACACACACACTAATCCTTAACATCTGCTATAGCGTATGTGTATATATGTGTGTGCGCGTGTGTGTGTGTGTGTGTGTGCGCGCGTCTGCGTGTGTTTGTGCACATGCATAAAATGCACATCAGTGTTTCACTTGGCAAATTCATTGATAATCAGCATTAAGGTGGACTGCACTAAGTTCAGTGGTATTCACCTACAGCTGTATGCACATATACTGTACACTATGCATGTGTTAGTGGGTGAAATGGTGAAAGTCAAGGAGTGAGTGAGTGAGAACTGACACGTGTGAGCCTTTTCCACACTACTGCTGCTCCCTCTAGTGGGCTGTGACCCTTACTGCTCACACACGCACTTGCACATACACATATACACACACACACATACACACACACACACATACACACACAAAAAAAAATCTAAAAGAGAATAAAAATGAAAACCGTGATGGATAATTGGTGGCAATTTAAAATACACATAAACGCATATATTTAGATGGAGTAGGGAGAAAAGGAGCACTAGCCACTGAGTGCCGGTTTGGAGAAGATCTCGGGATGGGCTCATTCAGGAGTCCAGACAGATCCTGTTGGGAATCAGGTCCTCGTCCTGAGGCACTGTACCTGCCATAATTACCCTGCTCTGGAAATAAGTTCATAAGGGACTTACAGCCCAGCTACAAAAGGCACCCATAGTAAGGGGAGGCTCCAAGGACAGAACCAACCCCATTAGCGAGTTCCAACTCGCTTCTGAGGAGACAAAGTTTATCTCGTCTGACTGCAGCGATGGAGTGTAGAATGAGTCAAATATTGGAAATAAAGTCGGTTAAAAAATTGTGAGATGTTTTAAGATTATAATGGAGTCATTTGGAAATATAAGTATCTGAGGCACGCATGGCAGAGGAAAATAAAAACCTGAGTCGACCTCAACTGATGGAATCAGACAAAACCAGAATAAGATTCCTCCACAACAAAAGCTGTTTAACAAGGGTAATTGCTGCTTGAAATTTGCAAAAATCAAATATTTTATGCATGCAAGCTACATTTAGATGATGCATTCCTTTTTTGCAACTTCCCAGAATCAACAAAACTATTTTCTTTTGTGTTGTTATTGCTTTGCCGACATTAGGTTGCTCCTTTCATGGCAATGAACCTTGTTTAAATTTGAATGTGAATTTGAATTTTAGAGGATAAATGAGGGAGGGGATGAGGGGTGAGAGAAAAAGAAAGTGGGGAGAGAGAGGGAGAAAGAGAGAGGTTGTCAGTTGCCTGTCTGTGTTTAATGGAGGTCCCTGGTGTCGCCCTCAGGCTCCTTCACTTCACAATTAATGGAGGATCTCTCAGGGGAAAGCCATGCTTCTCAATAACACCTCCACACACACATATACTCACACACACACACACACACGCACACACATAGCAATAAACCTTCTGGTTTAGTTGAACTCTGCACTGGAGCACCGCCTCAACGTGAGCCCCATCTCCAAGTTTGTGCTGTGGGTCCTGAGCACCACCCGCTGCCGACTTGTCTATTCCAACCTTGAACCGGGTCTGTTTGTGCCAGCCTCACCTGCCGCTGTATGAAACTCCACACAGCGGATGGAATAGAGCGTGGTGGTGGTAAAAGCTAATATGGAGATGAGAGGAGGTAAAGGAAGGACGGAAGGAAGGAGTGAAATGCTTTTTCCTCAGAACTCAGGATTCATTATATCTTCGCTCTGATCTGTCCGCTTTGGTTTTTCTCCCACGTCTGCAGCATGAGCTTCTCCCAGTGTGGCTTTATGTGTGTGCGATTATGTGTTTGAACTATTCAAAACACTTTTATATACTAGTGTAATAGCAAGACGCGATGTTGCAGGGTTAGACATCTACCCATGAATATCTGTTAACACAACCGCCATCAATGTAAGGAGGGTTAAAACCAACATGAGGCTGAAGTTAATGTTGTATAAATATTACGCCCACAGCTGTCATTCTTGTCACCGCAGTTCATTAGAGTGAGTTTGATATCTTGACTCTGTAAACAATCCCATAGGACTTAAAATCGCTGTTAGTTTCATAGCTTATTGTCTAATGTTGGAAACCCTAGAACACAGACCATCAAATTTAGTTCACTGTGCCACGGATAACGACTTATTTTGCCAAAAATTATTTTACAATCCTGCTTGCACGTAGTCCAATAAATATATTTTCTGGAATATTACAATTTGCTATCAGAGAGATGCTATGAAGATTTTTTTTTTGTGTTTTGTGTGTACATATATAAGACTCTTTAATCTTACAGTGTGATGCTGGGATTGTTATCATACTGCAGTATAATGTAGCATTTTTACCAATCAGATACCCAGCTGGTAGAATCTCAACCAATGCTGATCTATCTTTAGACAAGTTAGGCCTCTTACTGATTGACTGGGGAGGCTTAATACACAAATATATCTTTAAACACACTTCACAATCTGTAAATAGAGGATAGTAGTGTTTTACAGGTAAATTTATTCAAAGCCATGCATGTTTTCAGGATTTTGTTTGATGCATTTGTCTTAGTTAAAGGTAAACTGTAGCCCTCCGTTACAGTTGCAGGTATGTAACAAAGTTAAGACTGTGCTCCCAATTTAACACCTATTAATAATCTAGATTAAGAAAAAAAATGTAACATTGATTCAAGAGTTTAGCATTGTTGGAATTATTATATGAACTTTCATTGTGAGTTATCATATCTTCTATTTGTATGAGTTGTTTCGTGTGTAATCCTGTTGGTTTGGTTTTACTTGAATGGGGACAAGCTTGTGATACTTCCAAAAGGAGCTTTTCGAAGGAATACTGTGATCATTATCACAGGCTGTCCCAGCCACACCTATACACACACACAGAAACTACTCATTGTTAGGACACCCCCAACCTCATATGCATACAAACAGAGTTAGCACATGAGTCTGAACACCTTCAGGTCGCGTGAGGTTGCATCCATATATGGGGGACTGTGGGAATGTTGATTACTGTGTGTTGTAACCAGAAACTCCTACAGTCATGTGACTTTTATTGTATGTAGATGTTAATAAAAGCTGGAGAAGCCAGCGGCACGGGGAAGGTTTTCTCTCCTCTGTGTCTGAGGGATGCAGAGGACGGCCTTCCCGTGCAAGAAAATGACGTTGTGCGTTTGTTCCTTGTTTGTTAGTTGTTAAAATGATCTTGAACCCATCAAGCATTACATGGTTTGTTTATTGCTATAATTGTTATGATTAATCAGATGAGGTCCTTGCATCAGGTTAAATGTTGTTTTATAATACAGCACCAGTCAAAAGTTTGGACACAGCTTCCCAGAGATGCTGAGCACTTCTCGGCTGCTTTTGCCTTCACTCTGCAGTCCACCTCAACCCAAAGCATCTCAGCTGGGTTTAGATCAGGTGATTGTGGAGGCCAGGTCATCTGACCCAACACTCCATCACCGTCTTTCTTGGTCAAATAGCCCTTACATGGCCTGGAGGTGTGTTTGGGGTCATTGTCCTCTTGAAAAAAACTGATGAGCAAACCAGATGGGATGCCATGTCGCTGCACAATGCTGTGGTAGCCATGCTGGTTACGTGGGCCTTGGATTTTGAATAAATCTCCAACGGTTTTACCGGCAAAGCACCCCCATACCATCACACTTCCTCCATACTTCACGGTGGGAACTACAGATGTAGGAACCATCCGCTCTGAACCAGAAATCTTAAATTTGGACTCATCAGACCAAAGGACAGATTTCCACTGTGTTCCTTGGCCCAACCCATCGCTTACTCTTGTTCTTCCTTAGAAGAAGTGGCTTCCAAAAAGTCTTCTCTGCATAGTTGACGTTGAGATGTTTGTGCTACTTGAATTCTGTGAAGCCTTTAGGTGGGCTCTTATCAGGGGTACTGTTAACTTGCCGTTCCTGAGGCTGGAAACTCTGATGAACTTATCCTGCAACAGAGGGAACTCTTGGTCTTCCTTTCCTGGGGCGGTCCTGATGAGAGTAGTTGAGGATACTTTCAAAGTTCTTGAATTTTTCGGATTGACGGACCTTCATTTCTTAAAGTAGTGACGGACTGTTGTTTTTCTTTACTTAGTTAAGTAGTTCTGGCCATAATATGGATTAGAACATTACTAAAATAGGGCTATTCACTGTATAACAAATCTGCCTCTTCACAACACAACTGATGGTCTCAAACACATTAAGAGGGCAAGAAGTTTAAGAAATTAACTCTTGACAAGGATCAACAATGAACTGAAAGCCATTCCAGATGATGACCTCATAAAGCTGACTGAGAAAATACCAAGATGTGAAAAGCTGTCATCTAAGTAAGAGGTACCTACTTTGAAGAATCTAAAACATAAAAAGAATTCTGGTTTGTTTGTTTGGATTTAAAAATGAAGATTGATAATATGAGGTTTAGGAGGTTAGGGCAGTTTGTTTAGATGTTTGAAGTTAAGTTAAAGAAGTGGCACAGTTTGTAATGCAAAGCTTAGACTTAATGTAGAGCTCAGTCTTTATGATGAGCCCCCTTTGATGCCCTGAGATGCCATTTCCTGCCAGTCCGCCACCCCTGGACATCAAGTGCATGCATCTCCGATTGGCGAGCTCTGGTTGCTCACCTGGACACTGTCGCTTTTACTATTTACATATTCATCAGATGGCTCATGAATATTGATGAGCTGGCTGCGGGCGCAGTGGGTGCCCAGTGGCTGCAGGGCATTGTGGGAAATTAGCCGCATCACTAATTGTGATCCACCGCCCCTCGAGCGTGTCAATCAAAATCAGGAAGGGTGATACTTTTGGGGGCACCTGTAGCTCCAAATATGTATGCATGAAGAGACGGCAGGAAAAAGAGCAAATGTGTGTGTGTGTGCATCCAGGGCCACAAGACCACTCCGTTGCCATGGTAACCTCTACCATCAGAGCACAGGAGGCTAAGGCCTGGGATCTCAGAGAGAGTGATGGAGTGAGACTGAGAAATGAAATGAGCTATCTGTCTGTCTGCCCGCGGTGTGCTGTGTTGCTCTAAAATAAAGACAGGCTGTATGTGGAGAGGAAGAGGAGGGATACGCGCCTGCTTTACCGTGCATACGCAAAGATGATTTGCCTTTTTCACACAGTCCTTTGCATTTAATGAAGGTTTCTTTTTGACCTTACCAAAAAGAAAACAGCCCAGCGTGAGGGTGAAGAAACAGCCTTCACTACTTCCTGCCCCAGACTGCGTTGTGAAGCTGCCAACAGCTTCATTTCTCTGACATTCACTGGAGATCATCCGCACCCTGGTGGTCTATATGTTGATACTAGTGCCTCAGGTCATGCTAAAACCATAGACGGTATCTGAAAGGCAGACTGTGACTTTACGCCTTAAATTATAGACAACTGTTTTGATCAACTTTGGTAGCATGGCGTCTTAGCATTCTTTTTGGACTGACTATATTTGAATGAGATGGGAAGTGATCGGGCAGTTATCCGTGTACAACAGCAAGCTTTGTTGGCAAATTCTTCTGTAGACTGAATTGCTAACTCAGATTAGGTGAGGTGAAACCAAGCAAATAGCTAACAGCCTAGTTGGGATCCACCTGTCAATCACAACAGCCAACCCCCCAGTGCCTCTTATGTCTAATTTTAAGCCTTAATAAAATTTCAGTGGATGAGTTTGAAAAGTTAATAATCTGTTCAGTTGCCATTAAGGGAGAAATCGGCCATAGAGACCAAAACTGTTTTTTTGTTCCGGGCTTCAAACATGTTTCTTTTCTGCTTTAAAGTTAGGCATTTTAACATAGAAGCCTGTTGGGATTGAGTTACTTTTGGAGCCAGTCTCAAGTGATTTTTTGAGGACCTGCAGTTTTTGTTGGCTTCATTTTTTTTTTAACCCTGGAGGGCTTGAGGTTACCTCTTGCGCAAAACAAAGCAGATAATAGTATCTGGTATCATATCTACAGATCTGAGGGATATCAGTGCTGACAGGTGCAATATTCTGCATGATTTAGTCTCAGCAAATCACATTGAAAAACAGTAAACACAAGAATGAACTAATCAACAACTAGTCTGTAGTCTGTGTACTCAAAGCCTCGTAGAGCTTCTTCTTTGTTGCCATATATTTCTGCTGTTGGCCTAAAACTCTGTACTCGCACAATTTACTCCTGTTTGTGCAACACTGGCTGAAAACGACAACTCTTGGGTGTTTCAGGGCTGCAGCAGGGAATGCACATAATGCAGAATCACGCTGACATAAGGGCCAAATGCAAGGATAGGTGGTAAACTGCAATCACGCATGTAGGTGGAAAACATGCTAAAGCTAGTCACAACTGTCACCAGAGTATTCTTTTTAAAATGTTTTCTCCTTAACTATTCGTGGCATTCAGCTGGCACAAATACTGCAGTCATCATTTCTAATAAAGGCACAGCCTTGCTTCCAGTGCCCCATCGAAATTTACAGAAGAAGGGCCCAATATATACAGAAGACACACAGTCTGCTACATGGAAATTTAAGTCTCTTAACAGAGACATAGAGTGGGCCTTAAAGAGTGGGACATATTATGGTTATTTCCAAATCTGCATTTTATTTTTGGATTGTTCACAGTTTAAAATAATCCTTAGGTATCTTATGCAGTGCAGGGTGTGCACCCCCTCAGATTATCCACTGACTGAAACAAGCTGTTTCAGCTCCTCTTCTTTTAGAGACCACGCTACTTTTAAGCTTTCTTCGGATTGGCTGCCCTTCGGAAACACCATATTTAAACAGCAGGCTGGTGGAGCTTCTGTGCTAGTTGCGTGCCTGAGATGAGAATATTAAGTGTATTTGCTCTTGCTGACATCATACAGAGCCAAGAGTAGAAAAAAACTGTCTGAGGCCTGAACTTTTGACTCACTTTTGACCTCTGTATTTGAATTTTTGACTTTGACGAGTATAAAAATCCACCATTGTACATGTAACAAGTGAAACCAGACTAGGTCCCATCTATCCATTTTCTTCCGCTTCTTTAAAATGATGGGAAAAACCAACTGTTCTGCCTTCACAATTTATTACACATTTCTCACAGGAGTTTACATGTGGGGAAGGAAGCAACATTTACATGTCATGTGTAGACATACTACAATAAACTAAAAACATTTTTCCATGATATGCCTTGTTTCTAACCATATCCCCATTCAGCTGCACTTCACATTCTCATATCTTTGCATGTGCTGACTTTACTGTAGATTTATCTCCTGAGCATAAACACGCAGCATATGGTGAGATTGCACCATCTTAAAACCTAATAAAAGTGTATATATATATATATATATATATATATGTCAAAGTGCTGAAAACCAGTGTGACATGTGTTAAAGGTATGCTAAAATTACACGCCATCTTGCATATTTTTTTTGCCACTTGATGTGACACTTTTTGACATGACTACGTGTGTGTGTGTGTGTGTGCGTGTGTGTGTGTGTGTTCAGGGACAAAGCATTCAGTGTTATTTCACCACATCTCTCTCTCTCTCTCTCTCTGTCTTCTTTTTTTGAGTGGAAGTTTCCAGAACTACGTCTTGATGAATTGCATGGCCCGGTGTTGGAAGTGCAAGATACAACAGTGTATTGCAGGTGAGTGAAGTCATTAATATTTCCTCTGTATCAATATCACTGGTGGAATGGTGTGTGCAAAAGTGTGTGTGCTGCAGATTGACAGGTGGATGATCTCAGTGAGTAGAGCACCTTGGGATCGACTGCATAATCAGGGAGACAAAGGAGCAGAGGAAGAGACGAAGAGAGAGAGAGAGAGAGAAAGAGAGAGAGACAGGGTGTGTGAGAGAAAGAGAGAGAGAGAGAGAGAGGGATGAGAGAAGCAGAGAAGTGCGGAATAGTAAAATTCCCAGAGGGGTGAAGGGGTTGTGTGCTCTCGTCTCTGTTTATTTCCCTGCATTCGTTTGAAATGGTTTGTGTGTGTGTATATAAGTTTCTCTAGCGCTTTGTGTATGTGTGTGTGCATGAATGTGTGCTGGTATATGTAAACCAGCCAGTGTGTGTCTGTGTGTGTGTATGGCAGGTGTTTGATGGTTTGCAGCAGTAAATGGGTTCATTGTGAGAACAGCAAAGGTTCCACATCAGGAGACTTCCCTGATAATTATACAGAAGCAGTCAAGTAAAATGCACACACACATTCGTTCCCCCTTATAGGCTCCTATCAGAGTTGTTGTGGTGTGTTTCTTGTGTATTGCGGCATGTGAGTGTGTAATGTGGGTGTTTGTCTGTGATCTCAGGTGCATTTGTATATGCTGCGGTTGACATCCACGCTCGTTGTTACACAGTAAACAGGATTTCCCTGGCAGCCGATGACTTAGGAAAACAGCGTAAAAGCTTATGGCCGACCCAAGGCTCAAAGCTGGCAAAGTCTTATAATTGACCAACTCTGCTTTCAAGTTTTGCACCAGCTCTCTCAGTCCTCTCTGCTTAGCTTTGCTACTCTTTTATCTATACCTTTTTGTTGTTGTTGTTGTTCTAAATCTCCCACTTTTATATTTAAGGATAAACAAATAGCATCACAGCCCAAACAGACAACACTGAGAGGCAACTGAAGTTGACAGTGGCTGGAGAATCAACATTGCTAATGATGGTTGGTCATGTTGCAAGAAAGGAGGTTCTTATTAGACCTGTAATTTTGTCCCAACATTCTCTGATTTTTGTGTAAGTACTAATCAGTGTAAAGTTTTGTTTTTAACTCAGTTTGTGACAGCAGTGAAAGGGTGAAAACTCAAGATTATAATGTGATTTTCTGATGAAGACACCATAAGGCAAAGGTGGGAACATCACTTACAGATGCGTTCTGCCCAATGCAATTTAAATTTTAATAAAAACAGCCATCCAGTGACATGAGAAGATGGAGAACATTCTCATGTTTGATTTGTAGCTAGAGCTACACTAGCTCAACTTGAAACAAAGACTGCAGATAAGGAAAGCACAGATAAAGCTAAATTGGCCTACCAACAGCTCTATCGCTCAGTAAAACGCTTTTTGCGTTGGACAAAAAAAAAAACAACCCTCATATCTGGAATTTATCACTACTGAAAGAGGCTACAACACTGTGCAAAAGTCTTGTGCCACCCTTCATTTCTCCATATTTTGTTTGGAAAATGGTTGCAATGATTTATTGAAATACATGCAAACTTACATGGAATTACAGTATAAGGTGAAAATAGTTTGTACACTTCTGATGAGCTTGAAAGTCAGTATTTGGTGTGACCACCTTTATTCTTCAACACAGCCTGAACTCTCTGAGGCAGCTTTCTTTTAATTTCTTTAAGCAGTCTTCAGGAATGGTTCTCCAGGTTTCTTGAAGGACATTCAAAGCTCTTCTTTGGATGCTGGCTGCCTTTTGTTCCATTCCCTGTCAAGATGATCCCACACTGCTTCAATAATATTGCAGTCCAGACCCTGGGGAGGTCAGTCCATGACTGATACTGTGTGCTTCTCTATCCAGGTATGCTTTCACTGCAATGGTAGTGAGTTTGGGATCATTATCATGCTGACAAATTAAGCCATTGTTAATCAAACGCTTTTCAGATGGAATTGCATTGTGGCTCAACTCTGACAGTACCTTTCTGTGTTTGTAATTCCATCACTTTTGGCAAGATCTCCAACACCACTGGCGTAAATTCAGCCCCAAACCACGACAAAGCCTCTACCGTAGACACTCACTGTCCTGACCTCCTCTGTACATGATGATTTCAACCAAAAATGTCCAATCTGCATACATTATTCAATAAGACCTGTTGCTACTGTTTTTCAGTCCAGTTCTTGAATAATTTGGCATACCTCAGCGTTTTCTCCGCGTTTCCCTTCCTAATATAGGCTTCTTATCAATCACCCTTCCCCTGAAACTGAGAAGGTTTTGGTGAACAGAAGATGGATCAACTGAAGGGCCAAATGCCTCTTCCTGGATTTTTGTTTTCCCTATAAAGGACCTGACTTTGAGATAATGTTCGACTACTGTAGTTAGTATTTAGGTCTTCCACTTCTTCTGTCCAGTTTCCTCAATTTTTTTTCAGGGCTCACTGCACCCTGTGCTGAGACATTCCAAGTTTTTGGCTAAAGAACGTGTATCTCTTTGGGAATCATCCTGTTGATGCAAAAATACAGTTTTATGTCCGTCAGACTGTTATCTTTGGCAGTTTTCATAGATTCAACTGAAGAAATGGGAACAAATGATGTGTTTTTACAACAGGCTGCAAGTAACAAAGTACCTAAAATACAATTTAAAATTGGTTCTTTCCTAAGTTGTCTATGCATAGACACAACACTGCTTTATACCTTGAGTTAGGTGCATTTTTTATGCTTGAATGATTCATGGGTCGGTGTTAAGTGGATTAAACAAAAAAAAATCCTTTGAGAATGGTCAGGTACACTGGCTGAAAATGAGTGAAAAAGCAGCCAATATCCACAGAAAAACTCTGAAAGACCTCAAGAACACCTGGAGAATTTTGGCTCAAGCCTACTTTAAAAATTACAAGAAAGTCTGGTTCCTTGGAAGCAAAACATAAAGTATGTTTGTACCTCCATGCTGATGGAAACATGGCACCCTGATGAAGACGCTAATTTTCACCCTTTTTCCGACATGATGCATTGAAGTTTTTGCCTATGTTGGCACCTTCTGCAACTCTTTTTCATGCCAGCTACAAACTCTGCTCATCTTCCTTCAAACAATGATCTAACATCATTCAGTCAGAATTGAAGTTTGAAGTTGTGCAGTTTACTAACCCAGCGTAGAAAGGCATCTGCACTAAAGCTGAAGTGTAAAGATGTTGATCTGCACAGGACGACAATTTTCCCTCCTGTGACATTAAAGTCTAGCTGCCCCCTTACAAAAGCAGCCCAGCAGATCTTCACTTGTTAAACAGTAAAATGATGAAATAACACTTTTATACTGTTATTGTCTTCTGCCGGTAACATTTGGTTGCTGGGAACTGAATTTTGTTACATTTTAAATATGGACTGAGCAGACATGAAAGTTCACTTTTTCCACTCTAATCTATAAGCATGTATCCTAAAATTTTGAGCTATTTATATAAAATATAGTGTAGTATAGTATAGCTCAAGCAGACTTTAATGAGTTTTCTTCATTAAATCGGGTAACTTTATCATATCACCCATGTCTCATAACGCAGCAAATCTCTCTTAAACAACAACTGTTGAATACTCAACATCTTTGCACGCATTACTTTCTAGCTAAGTCGTAGTTGCCGCCTCTTGATCTGGGAGATGTTGCGTGTTGCTCACAGTATTACCTAAAGTTTACACTGGAAATAACAAGCTGAACTGGCAGAGCACCAAAGTTTTTGTCTTATATATTAAAATTCCTCAAAACAAAAAGAAAGAACACACGAAATTGGAGTATAAGTTCTCATGATTAGACTTTATTTGGATTTATTCTATACAGAACACAGTGTTTTTAATTTGCAGTAATTATAAGGAACAGTGTCACCCTCTGGAACATTATTGTATTATTAAAGAACAATACAAAACATCAAAGTATGTTGCCCAAAAGCCTTCGTGGTACCTATGAACACCGTCCTGCAGTTGACTGTGAAGTTTTTCAATATCTCCTGTGGACTTCTTAACATTTCATGCATAGCTCTGCTCATGAAAGAGTTGTCCTCTTGCTCATTTCTCAAATAAAAAAATAACTCCATCCCATATTTTTCTGTCTGCACTGGATTGGAAAAACTGAACGAGTGAGTGGCCAGATCATTTGATTCTTAAAGATTTTCCTCGCGAAGTAGCCTCGGCCTCCACTTCATCCTGTTAATTCAATGTACATTGAGCATGTCGTGTCTCACACATCCACACAAACACGCACACACTACATGTATTCAAACAGCTCTGCTTTAAAAGATTACAGAGATTACACAGGAATTACACGATCAAAGTAATTGAACCTGCATCGCCCCCTCCTTGCGTGTGTACACTTATAGTCGCTTTGAAAATGTGTGAGGGTATGAATCAGTTTGCAAGTGTGTGCGCCCCTCTCTTTTCTCAGAGACCTGCAGGTTAATCTCCCCTCGGGCTGCACTGCCAAAAACAGCGCACTCTGCTGGCTGGGACAAGAACAGCCAAAAGGGAAACACTTCTTCATGCACAATAACAATAACACAATACTCTCTGAAAACGTGTGCTTTGACATCACACGTGGGGTTATTGCTACAATGCATGCCACAGACTGGCTGTGATTGAATTCTGATAAGTTTTTGCACTCTTAGTGAATATTTAGTTGCCCAGTTGACCAAGACCACACTTTCCTGAAACAGGAGCATGTCCTGGCTCACACGAAGTTCCTGTCAGCTGCAAATACATATTGAACATTTAAAAGTTTCATAATATAAAACGGACTCAAAAAAAATATTCAAAATGACTAAAGATTGGACAATGCCAGAACAAAAGTTGGGAGGCAAGGCAGAAAAAGATATATAAATATAAAAAGGAGGTAAATGCACAGCTTTTATGACAGGCAAAACTAATTTATTTACTTGGTTTGATTTGCCACAAGTCCTTTAAAAGTGTCAGGATGATTACAGTAACAGAAAGTTTATGCTCGTTTTGATTTGTTTTTCCTTCAGGCTTAAAAATGATCAAATAAAACACAGAAACGAGGATTTGGCTTGTCTACTCACAAACAGCAGGTACGACCAGGAGTAAGCATGCCATTCTCTTAAATGCTCACTGGGCAGAAAGTTCAGGAGTCTCTGCCTTAGAAAACAATAATGTATCATACCATGTATGATATATAAATTCAGTAGATAGTGTCAAAGTGATAAGAAGAAGGGAAACAACTGCGGAAAGATCAGCAATAAATGATATAGCCAAAAGGGCTGAACATCCGCATGCAAGCTGTATCAATAAAAAAGGCAGACCTGTGGTTTGTGTTAGCGTGGCATTTGTATCTCATCTACCAGCTGAGATTTTCTCAAATCATCTTTGAAACAATACTTGGATCCACAACAAACAAGAAGCTACATCCACTGCCAAATTCAACAAGCTGCAGCAGCTCGTGGTTGTTCAGTTTGACACCAACTGAAAATGATTGCAGTGAAAATAAAGTTAAAAGGTCAAAGACCCACTTGACTCTTGGCATTGAACTCACCATGCAGAAGAAAGCTTGTGTTGGAGCCTCGAGCCATATCTGAAATAATAACCACACATGCTTATTACCATCATTCTACTTTTTAACACCAGCGTGTAGTTGAGTAAATCTGAAATCCCGGAGACACAATTGAGATGCATCATCTATCAAAACAAATTGATTCATTTATTAATTTAAAGTCATAAAAGTGTGATTTTTTTTTTCCTGCCTGTTGCATCTCGTGTAGCTGTAGGACTGAAGCGCTGCAGGATCTTAAAAGAAAAGGGGGAAAAAAACCCAGAGAGGAACAGGAGGAAGAAGAGATGATGAAAATCTGAAAGTACATTTTGCTCCTTCCTCCCATCCATGCAAAAAAAAAAAAAAATGGATGGGAAAAGACTTTTAGCTTTCGTGTGATCTTCAGGAGCACTTCAGAAAACTCTTGAAAAGAGAAGTTAATGAACATCGATCGACGCGCAGAGACACACACAAACACACACACACATGCACCAGGCTTACTAATCCAACAGCTGCTGAAGTTAAGTTTCAGAGATCAATTTTACAGCTTCGGTTATACACGGGTGATGGCTGCAATCGTTTATTAAAAGTACAGTTAATCATTCACCGCGTACGACCATTAATTGATGGCTTGACAGAAAAGAAAAGCGTCAACCGACGCTGGAACAGACGAACATCCACTGCTTGCGAGTTGAGTTGCATTTTGTGCCTTGTTAGTGCAATCCCTTTTCAAGAAAAGAGCAATAAAGAACCCCACAAATCAAAAGTAAAATGGACGCTTTTTAGCAGTAGCAGACGAAATGGGCCGTGGCATCATATAATTATTACTGCAACACAGAGGCCTGGGGATTATATTTATCCAATATGTTGGCGAGCGACTGTCCGTTGGCAGCAGATTGGCCTTTTCTTTAGCTTTTTTCGCGGCAGCTGACACGTTTCTGACCTGAATTGAACTTGTGATTTGACTTCAAGAGTAATTACAGCCACAAAGTACAATAATTAAACGCGCTAAGCGGCAACACAAACCGTGGTTGCGTCGCTATATGACAGGAAGGCAGAGAATCCACTTTATTCCTGTATTTGGGATTTTTTTTTTTAAATTTCCCGAAGAGATGTAGGGTCCTTAAAGTAGCCTAAATGTCCTGCGGCTCTATGTGTGCGTGAGTGGGTGGGGTAAGTTGGAGGGTGTCACCCTGGGGCGATAATAATTGTGATATATGCACTTGACATGGAGTGGATGTATTTTATAATCTATTACATTTGTTTTAACCCCCGTTAAGTAAAATAGATGCATGCAAGGACCAGGACAGGACCATACACTGCTCTCTTTCTCCTTGGCTGTCCATTTAACGGCGACCACCTGCTTCTCGCCTCTTCTGCTCTCCTCACCTCACGCACTGCATGGGGAGAAATTAATTTGCTGCACATCTCGAAGGCTTAAACAAGGCAGTGACGCCCCGGCCCCTCCCCTCCGCAAACCGACAAGTAAATCCCCACAATTAGCAGATCCATATTAGCATATTAACCTGTGCTTCCTTCCGAGGCGCATCCTTTATGTAGGTCAGACACTATTTTCTTAATTGCTTTTGCTGTTGACGGAGGACAAACATCTTCTGGGCCGTTTGTTATTGTTGCGTTCATTATGTCAGTGGTTATTTTAAGCTGGAAAGGTGCAGGCGCGCGTGCGCACGCATGCACGCACACACACACACACGGCTGCAGGGACCGAGTTAACGGACGCTCATGGCCAGATGAAGCCGGTGTCTAAAAACCAGACTCACAAACAAGGCCAGCACATGTGCTCACAGACTGGAAGCAGACAGCGTTGAGAATTTTAAAGTTGTGTCGTTCAACCAAGTGCAGACTGACTAGATACGCGAATGAAGAATGAGTTTACAAATGTCCTCTCTTTAGATGCATAAATAGTACTTTTTTCATGTGTGCTTTGTAAAAAAAAAAAAGGGGGGGGGGTACAAACAATAGCTTGTGTGGCCTATTGGCTCTTTACAGCTTCACAGACTCCTAGAGCCACTAAACGCATCATGGCTTGTTGCAAGTGTTAAAATCTGACACTATATACTCAAAGTAGTGTTAAAGCCTATAAGGGGATTACTGCTTACACTGGCAGCAATGGACTAAATGACTGCAGGCTATATTCTGATCTATTATGAATAAGTGCTGGCCCACTATTAACCCATTTACACCAATCAGGTCTGATAGTAAATCAGAGAAGAGGGACAAGCAGATTATGACATTTGTATTTTATGTTAAATACAATATAATGCATTTGGCTATTTGATTCATTTGTTTATTTAATGTTGCACCGGAGCAGTTAGTGCCATAAAAACAATAGCCATTTTCCGCAGCGCCCCTGTGAGCTTAAATTCTAATCTTCAGCCTCTCCAGGCTGTCTTATGTGACAACATGGCCCTCTGCTCTAAGCGGTCCATCCAGGAACCTTGGGGCTGATCTAAATTCTCGCCTCTGGGCTGTACTGTGCGGGGTTTCGGGCCTTTCCCTGCCTCGTCAGGCGGCAGATGGACTGGCTCCTGTCCGGAGATCAGTGCGCATCTGGTGCGGCGCTTCCAGCCCCCGGTAAAGCGGGGCCACTCGTCGGCAGTAAGCCCTATTAGGACCGTCTACCGTGCAACTGGTGCCTCGGGTTGGAGGCGACGGTGGCTGCACAACCTGCACAAAGCAGCGTTCCCCGTCAGCCGACACGAACAATAATAATAAATCTGATTCATGGTCGCAGTGCTCTGTAAAGATGCTGTAGTCAGTGGAGTGTGGCGCGTTAAGGTGCTTCCCATTTGGATGTAAGGAACACACTTGATTGGCCTTGAAGCCTTTTCTAGAGCTCAAACCACCAGCTTTCACGTTTCATGTTGGAGCTAGCTCTCACTCTTCTCCCTCGCTTAAACTCACGGACCCACACCTTCAGGTAAATTTCTGTCTTTTCATCCGAATCTTCATAATGATTTGAGAGGAAACAGGTTAAGCTGCCGTTCTGCTGAGGGTCTATATGTCAGCACGATTTCCTGCCCACAGTTTGATCAAGCTTGTCCCTCCCACTCTCTTAAATAAAAAACAGATTAAATCAAACCTGTGTACCATTTCAGGGGCGTTTTGTCACTGATTTCGGGTCAGTTTTTGTTACTGTTTTCTGGCCATAATAAGATGACATCAGGAAAAATCGCGATCATATGATCAAATTTAGCATCGCTTAAGATACCTTAATTGACACCACGATTCTCTCTCGCTGCCTCCATCTCTTTTTTTTTTGCCCGGTGGCCTTCCCATTCATCCCCTCCTCCTCCTCCTTCTCTTCCTCCTCCTCTCCCACCCTCAGCCCCCCCATCTCTCTCTCTCCCTCTCTTTCGTTTTTTTAATACCTGGCGTGCGACAACCGGCCTTCACCGGTCTCGTCGTGCAGAGGTTTCACGTCGAGCCTCGAGGCAAAACAATCGCTATCAGTTAATTAAAATATAAAAGGCCTTGAGAACTTTTTAAAGGAGCTATTTAAGGCGGCCCCTGCACCGCCTGTGCCTCCACCCGGGCCGTTTGTGTTTCTTATGAGGACTTTTTCAGACTTGACTACAAGAGTATTAGCTAAATAGTCTTGATCAAGGAGAAAAGGGAGCTCATGTAGAATATTTTAGTTTGTATGTCTTTTTTTTTTTTAAGTTTGTTTGTTTTAGCCATGGGGCCAAAGATGATAACTATATTTTCAGTAGGAAAAATGACACAATGTGAAGAAAAAATCAATATGAACTAATGTTAAAGGAGCAAAAGTGTACATCTCAAATTTATTATTATTATTATTATTATTATTATTATTATTATTATTATTATTATTATTATTATTATTATTATTATTATTATTGTTGTTGTTGCTACCGATTGGGACACAGAAAGAGACACATGTAGTAACAGATGGGAGGGAAAATAGTTGCTTAATTAAATTGCAGAGTCAATCTCGGCGTCCCAGCGTCTGCACGGTCACAGTCTGCACTTTAATAATATCAGGGAGTCGCTTTGGTTACAGTTACAGCTGAGCAGGGGGAAAAAACATCCAAAACAAGACTGATTAGGGCTTATCTCTGCTGTGGGTTGCAGCCCCCCTCTCCTTGTGTGTTGGCTGGTTTGTTTTGAATGGCAGGAAATCTGACAGACAGAATAATTCTCCTCTCCTTCTTTAGTTTCCCCTCCTCTCTCCTTTATTTCCCTCTTTGCTCCTCTTCAGGCTGTGGCCAAGCTTTGGCTTTTCCTTTTTTTTTATTATTTATTAGTTTTATATATCTATTGCTTCCCGATTGGCCTAAGGGCTAATCAGCTATAGACTGCGTCTTTCTGTATATTTAAAGCATTACACCTTGGATTTTGTGCCATGCGCTTCTGTACACCTGTTACTTTTTATGCTTTGTTATACTATATAAGGTATGATCCACTTAAAAGCTGGAGGAAGCAAAGAGGAAATTTCACCTGATTAAAGCGTCTATTTTTCCTCCCAATAAGCGTTTCATACAAATGTAAACAACAATTTCAAAAAAGAAAAAAATCCCCCCTCTGCCATCTTACTTTACAACACCATCACGGCTCCGTGGAGCTGGGCAGGACCACCCCGAGGGCGCCTGCTCAGGTGAGTTACAGCACGAGGAGAAAGGCAGTAAGAGAGAGAGAGAGAAAAGGGAGAGAGGGGAAGAGAGAGGGGTCACGAGGCTGACCGACTGACCGAAAAAGCCACAATAATATAATAATAATAATAATAATAATAATAATAATAATAATAATAATAATAATAATAATAATAATAATAATGGACACACACGCGCCTAACATATATGCAGTGCTCCTGTCACATATGAAAAAGGTTGGTTGTTATTAACAAAGCAGCCCCCTCCCCCTAAAGAAAGAAAAAAGGAGAAACAAGATTCATCAAAAGCTGTTTTCCATGCATAAGCAAAAGCTAAACTGAACTAATAATAATAGTAACTAGATCTCCGTCGATTTAATCCAGTCCTATAAGCACGCAAAAATAAATAAATGAAGTCATGTTAATTATCGTTAGAGGAAAATATTGTAAATTGGTGTATACGTTGGTGGTTTATAAAACCTGTAAGAGGTTATTTCTAATCGAATCCTCTCCCAGTGCACGCGATAAATGTCCACTGCAAACACAATGAAGCCCGCAATTAAACCGCAGCATGAAAATAGCCTGAGAGCAGTAAGTGATAGTTATTAATCTTAAGACATTTGATGCATGCAGAAAGCATCGAAAACCTGCCGTTTCAAAATTAAATCCTCCTCTTAAAGCTTGCTAAATTCACCACCAGTTTGGTGCAGGAACAGAAGAAAATCTCCCCCCCCCATTCCGTTCCTAAATCGAAATTAGCTTTAAAATATTTCAAAGTAAACTTACATTTCCGTTGAAAATCCGTACTTTTTTATTGTTTGTAAAACGACTTAGCCGACGTGAATATGCATTTAAAAAAAAAAATTCAAAAAAAACAATAATACGAAACCGACGAAAAGCGAGCAGAAGACCTTGTGAAAACACAAACGGCTCAAAAAGGAAAATGTCCACAAAAAGCGCAGAAAATGTTGAAAGAAGCACTTGGTTCCTTATTAAGGCGAAGATACAATATTTATTCCGTGTCTCCTGGGATGCTCCGCTCCGTCTATTGTCCTCCCATTCCTCAGTGCTGATGCTTAATTTTCAAAACTTCTATATTACCAAGGGACCTACGACATCAGCCGAGAAATACCCTGCAAGTACAAAATCCGTGAGCCAGCCCCGTCCGTGCAGAGGGGAGACGCTCGCGTTCCGCCAGCTTTCCACCGTTACCGAGAGCGCGCGAGGGGGGACTTTTCCATTTCTCTCGCTTTTTGGGGATTTTAAGACATTTTTTATTATTATTCGATCGGGCCAGAGAGGAGAGGGGGGAAAAAAAAATTACGGGTTACTTTGGAGGAAAGCACAATGTCAGCGACCTTCCCCGGACTTGTCCACGACGCAGAGGTAGGCTGATTTATTTACTTAACAGGATCGAATTTACGAAATTGCAGCAGGTGTGTGTAGAGGAGGAATAAATACTGTTTGGTTTAAAGGGAGTTACGGAAGCATTTCGGGGGGTAGCGTCTGCTTTCAGGAAGTCTCTAAACTGGAATATAATTTTATCGCAAGGATATATATTTTTTTAAAGTATGCCTGAAAGGAGAAACGAGTCGCTGCGGCTGCCGGTAAAAAAAAAAACGAGGCTTTTATTATTAGTGTGTGGAAGCAAATGAGGCTCGTGTGTGCGCCGGTAACGGTGTGATTGGGACATTTTAGGGCGGAACACTCCGCTGTGTCTCACTCTGCTTACCTCCCATCTAGAATGAGCGAGAGAGAGCTGGGACAGTAAATTTGCCAGCAGCTCGGTAATAACAATAATATATAACAGCACGGCTTTTAAAACGCTGCAAGGAGAGTGACAGGCATGCCAAAGGGAGGGGAAAAAAAAAATACCGATGGCTCCTGTTGCCGTGCGTTCGTTCCCCTCCCGGGCGTGTGGAAATGACATCTCCTTCAGGTGGTTTAAAGTGGGGGGGTGAAAAAAAAAAGGCGCTTTGAGTGTGTGAGTTGTGTTTTTGAGTGTGTTTGGGAGGCAGAGAGAGGAGACACCGGCTGATGCTAAATGACACGGCTCATATATTTCCCCGTCTCTTTATTATCTTGTAGATACGTCACGACGGATCAAACAGCTACCGGCTCATGCAGCTCGGCTGTCTGGAGTCCGTAGCCAACTCCTCGGTCGCCTACTCCTCCTCCTCCCCGCTCACCTACCCGACACCGGCGGGGACGGAGTTCGCCTCACCCTATTTCTCGGCCAACCACCAGTACACGCCCCTCCACCACCAGTCCTTCCACTACGAGTTCCAGCATTCCCACCCAGCCGTGGCCCCGGAGGCCTACGGCCTGAACTCGCTGCACTCGGGCCAGTACTACCAGCAGATCCACCACGGAGAGCCCGCCGACTTCATCAACCTGCACAACGCGCGCTCGGCCCTCAAGTCTTCGTGCCTGGACGAGCAGCAGCGGCGTGAGTTGGGCTGCCTCGACGCTTACCGGCGCCATGACCTGTCGCTGATGACGTCACACGGCTCGCAGGCCTACGGCGTCGGTATGCACCATCCGGACCAGAGGCTGCTGCCCGCCGCCGGCCTGGGCCTCCCTCCGACCGCGGCGGACGACCTGCAGGTACCGGCGGCCCTCATTTGTCTTTCCTCGCTATTTTAAGGTCTCTCTTCTTCTCCCGGCCTGAACCTGTTATTGTGCCCGTTTCCTCTTTCCTTTCTCTGGTTTGTTAAGTCTGCTCCATACAGTATCGCCTACAATAGGATACAGCAGGGCAACAGCCTCTCAGAGCCTTTACAAGACCCAGTGCCCCAGTACCCCTGCCCCACTGGCCTACTATTGAAAAACTTTACCCCCCCCCCCCCCCCCCCCCCCCCCCCCCCTTGTACCACCCCCCCCCCCACCCCCAAAAATTCAAAAAAAACAAA
>VUQK01043755.1:0-11816 GCA_015106715.1 Bujurquina vittata | reverse complement strand
CGCACACACACACACGCACGCACACAAACACACACACACACACACACACACACACACACACACACACACACACACACACACACTCGGGGGGGCCCAGGCTTAACCAAAAGTATCAATCGATTCCCTCGACCTGCAACCGTCCATTTTTTGACAGCCTGAGTGAAACACAAGTCCCATACAGTCTTGTACAAAGTGGTGCCCGCTGGAGTACAACAGGCTTTTGTTTCCACACCATTATGATGTTACAGTTGTGCTGTGGGCAGGAGTCGCTGTCCAGGTGCTGGAATGAAAGGTGCGAGCCGCTGTCCATGGTGCTCAGCCCGGATGACATGTTTTTGAGGCTGCATGTCTAACCTCAACCCTTCCTGTGGCCAGAAAATGATGCGAATCTAGCACATTTCTGCGGATTGTGAATAATAGATTCTGAGAGCAGAAATATGGGTTACAGCTGGTCATATATAAGGCTTAGTTGGTGGCCAAATTGTGCCCTAAAAAAGATTGGCGTGTGCAGCCAATCTTACGCCTGGAGCATTGTTCTCTTCGGCCTAAATGGCATCCTTTTTTTCTTCATTTCATCATATCCAGCACGCCTTAATAACAACGCGACACACCCTGCTGTTAGATTTGATAATGAGGCAGATGAATAATAGAATATAGCCTACAGTACATCAGACAGAAACCTTGCGTTTCGGCTGCTTGGGACGTTAGTTCAAGTGAAAGTTTAATAATAATAGGCCTACTCAGAACAGTCGATAAATTCCAGGAGGAACCAGTAACACTGATTCAGACGCAATTAATAATGTGAAAGGGCCTTCACTGCACAACTGAAATCATTTATTCACCCTTTCAGGAGCCTCAAGAACACAATGAAATCAACATGGTAGCTGGTGGTATATGATTTAAAGGTTTTGTTCCCCCTCTTGCAATAACGCCAGATTGTTTTTACATAGAGATATATTGAGCTGAAGAATATATATAAATATATGTACACAGCAATAAAAGCATGTAATATTTAACTAGTGAAATGTGCTGGGAGACATATTGATTGCAGTGAATGAAGATACTTGATCATTGTAGGGATTCATTTTTTATTTAATAATATTTAAACATATATTATGTTTACATACAAATACATAAGGGGGATATAAGCTGTGAACCACCATTTTTTTTTTGGTTTGTACTTTTCTTTGGTGGGTTTAGAAAATAAATCTTTTTATATAATGACTAAATAAATTCAGCTGATTTATGGGAAAGATGCATCGAGGCTGAAAACGGCAATAAAAGGTGAATTAAAAAAATTATTTTATATATATATAACCTTAATCTTTAATGTATTTCAGGGCTGGCATGATGTAAAAGAACAGTTTCATGAAAAAGGTTTTGTTGTCATAAAGAAAGCTTGCAAATCATTCATACTGATGCAAACTGTTAATATTAACCAATAATTGGACAATACAGCTCCCGTTTGAGGCGTTCACAGTAACATAGTTGATTTTTATTCTTAGTATCACATCTTGATATGTGGGATTCTTTGAAATCAGAACCAAGGAGACCTCATGCAAAGAGTGTACACAGCTGAAGCCACCCTCTATGAACAAAGGTGCAAAATATTCTGCACACTTTTCCCTGAGGTAGCGTTCAGTGAAAGCTTCATCCAGTGAAACTTTTCCACAGAAAAACACACATTTGCATGTTATCTACCAACGTAGACGTTTCAGTCGTTTGAATGACTGAATGTTTGCTGATTTATGCTTTTGTGCACTCTTATCTCAGACCAAAATGTTCATATGTTTTCTGAATCAAGATTGTTTCAAGGTCTAACTTGATTTTTATTGGATGCATTTAGTAAAGACCTAAAAGCATCTTTAAAAAAATATATTAAAAAAAGTATGAAAAAGTATTATGCTGCTTTTGCAATAAAATGTAGTGCACTCTCTCATTATTAACAGCATTCAATGCAAAGCAGGTTAATGGTGCCGAACTATGCAAAACGTAATGCATTATTATTGCAATTTGTATGCTTTTTGTATTGTATCAATACTTTATTGATCAGTATTACAGGATTATAAATGTTAAGGCACATAGTGCAGCAACAGAAGTTGGTGTGACATCCAGATCTTTGGGGGTATATCGTTTGCTTTGTCTATGTTTTTCTTTTCAGATTGCATTGTTATAATGTATATTCTACAAAGCTGTTAGCTTCATGAGGACTTATTGTACAACCTTACTCTGCACTTCAACTTCTATTTGAATAGCAAAAAAGTAGCCTCACTTTGGTCAACTAGTCCTTTGTAATGATGCTCCTTTTTCATGCAGCTTGCTGTAACAAGCTTCTCTATGTGTCTCTATGTGCAGGGGGAACATGTGTGGTGAATCCTACAGATTTGTTCTGCTCGGTACCGGGCCGGCTTTCGCTGCTCAGCTCCACCTCAAAGTACAAAGTGACAATTGCTGAGGTGAAAAGAAGGCTGTCCCCGCCAGAGTGCCTCAACGCCTCCCTACTGGGCGGTATACTGCGTAGGTCAGTATGATGCACATACAGGATATTAGTTCAGAGCTTCATCACAGCGGCTCTAAATATAACTGCACTGATTAAAGAGAGTATACTGATGTATCAACTTGAAGACAAATCAAACTTATCAACTGTTTTGAGAGTTCTCTCAGTACGGCTGAAGTTTCTCTCATCTTGCTGCAGCATTATGGATCTATATGCTGTTATGACAGAGCTGCTTAAAGCTTTAAAGAACTACAAACTCATTAGGAGTCTAGGCCTAAAATATCCTCTCATAAATAAATCCTAAATCCACTGTGACCACTGGCCAGTACCTTGATGAGTTTGAGGCATTCATCAAATTCTGATGTCTGGTTCTGAAGTATAACTTTGCAGGTTATTCAACATCCTCTCTGGAGAGCGAGGAACCCAAATTTCAAATGGGCTTCAGCAGCAGCAGCAGCAGCAGGATTGTTAACAGTTTCATTTGGCAGATTAGAGACATTTTGACATAATTGTGGTGCAAAAAAACATTTAAAAAATTGTCTCTTTTAGTGTGTCCATACACTGTTAAATTCTAGCAACATGTAATAATATTGAGGTAAGGAGGTGAGTGTGATGGATGGGGCCTTTGAAAGTGAAAATATGGGTTTTTTAAAAAAAAATCTGGCTGGTGAGCATTGAAGAGTGCTGGCTGAATCTTTGTAGCCCTCAGATGAAACAGAGGATATATAGCAGCACCCACAAAGACTATTGTAGGCGAATGAGGGCCGGGGCTGCACGCGCCGCCATGCCCAGCGAGCCAGAGGGAGGCGAGACCAGGCCAAAGCATGCCAGGATCAGAGGAACCAGAGGAAAGCAAGAGTTGCCAGCACTGTATTATTGATGAGGTGGAGAGAAAGGGATGGGGGGAAGAGGAGAGAGCGAGCACAGAGAATATGGCTGGTCCTACAAGATGAGCAAAGTAGAAAACAAATAAATTAAATGTGCAAATCGCTAATGTTGATCCTCATGTGAAGAAAATGAACTGTAAATATCTAAAAAATGAACATTTGGGATGAGTTTTCATCATATGGAATTTCTGCGTTGCTGTTGCGCCATTTGACTATCATCACTTTACACAGTACAACAAAAATGTGCAGAAAGTTGTCTCGAGTGGAACTGCAGGTTTAAAGTTTTATGGTGCAGGAAGGAAGCGCATATGTTTTTAAAAAAATCATATAAAAGATTAAGGAATCGTTGCGCCTCTGTTTTAACCTCGTGGCTTTGTCACATCAAAACAAATCTATATTCTTCCCTTGTTTCTTGTGAGACTTAATTAAGCACATCCTTTTTTGTATAACACAAAGTTCACATTAATTTGATTGTACTTTAATTCTATGAAAACTGACTGGTTAATCAATGCTGCTGCTGCTTCTGCTGATTATGATGATATGTGCTCCAGATTTTAGCCTTTTGGGGTCGATTGTTTGATGATGTAGGATATGTGATGCAAAGTTTATTTATTACATGTCCCCAGAGCGAAGTCTAAGAATGGAGGGCGGTGTCTTCGTGAGAAATTAGACCGTTTAGGGCTCAACCTTCCGGCAGGTCGGAGGAAAGCTGCCAATGTAACACTGCTCACCTCCCTGGTGGAAGGTAAATGACTTTTTTTTTCATTCTCCATTTATTTTATGCTATATTAATTTCATAATCCAGTTTAGCAGGTGCCTCATCCGTCTTTTTTCCCTTTGTTTCTGTTTAGGTGAGGCGCTCCACCTGGCGAGGGACTTTGGCTACACCTGTGAGACAGAGTTTCCCAGTAAGGCAGTGGGTGAACATTTGGCGAGGCAGCACAGCGAGCCAAAAGAAACCAGCGCGCGCAAGAAAATGGTCCTGGCTACGAAGTGAGAATGCAGGCACTCACACACACAATCATACACATATAGAGGCAGCGTACAGACACACACTAAAAGAAGATGGCAAGAATTAAGAAACTCTTGCAACTGAGCGGTCAGACGGGATTTATTTTGAAATTCTGCAAACGTTTTTATTTCTTGACCACATTGGGACTGATCAGATTAGAAGTGCCAGATTTAAACTAATGTTTGCCTGTACTTTAAAGTGAAAATTAATTTAAGGTATAGACAAATTTATCCTGGCATATATCAGGGATAGATCTTTTCCATAATTTTAAACCCTGCATCCTTAAATTTTACTTAAACACTTGCATTCCTATTTACAGTCACTACCATCCACCTCAAGGGAATTCTTTGATTAAAGATTAAAGTCATGCATAAACATAATTAACAAGAAAACATGACAACAGTAGGGAAGCTTTGGTGTTATATGCAAATACGGACTCGATGCTCAAACTGGAAACACTGTTGTAAACTCCTACACCTTACACTCTATGTGAATTTTAAAATATCACGTTCACACATTGTAGGCTTTAGTTTAGTTATTTTTATTTTTAAGAGCTTCATTTGTATTTCATTCTTACACTGTAAAACAGTGAATATGCTGAAGGGGAAACACCTCCCACTCTTTTCCAGATAAGTTGATTTTGTTCCAATAAAATCAGCCCGGCAGTCGCTTTAACACTGACTGAAATCCAAAAAGCCAGCCCAGAAAATGCTGCATGCTGCAGAATCTTTGGGATCATGTTAGGAAAGACAATGAACCTGTGGAAATAACTTGAATATGGATGTGGGTGGATCCAAAGTGATGAGGGTGGGGGCAGGAAGGAAAGTGGGAAAAAAAAAGCCTCTCAGATTGTGATGGTTTTGTTGGAGACAGATGGTAAACCCTCAGTCCCTCCTTCTGTCCATCAGGCAAATCTGTAAGGAGTTCCAGGACTTATTGAGCCAAGATCGCTCTCCTCTGGGCTCTTCCAGACCAACACCAATCTTGGACCTGGACATCCAGAGACACCTCACACACTTCAGGTAACATCTGTGACATGTTCACGAAAATAATGGAACTTTTTTTTTAAAGGACGTTGCCAATCTTGAGTCATTCTCAGCACTAAATCTACTGAGCGAAGACAGTTTTCTTGCAGAGCCTCTCTCTGTGTTTTCCCACTGACCTCGCTGCCATTTTAGAAACATGCAGCTGGGCAGTTTGATACTTGGCACAATTGACAGAGGAGGAGGAAACAGCGCCTTGTTAGCAGAAATGTCACATCTATGGCGTCATCATTTGCAGAAGATACAACATCTTATCAGACCTCTAAAGGCAGATGTAGTGTATAATGCTGGGCAGAGAAACAGGATGTGAACTCAGTGGTATAAAGAAGGTGACAGATTGAACAACAACAACCTTCTGTCAGCTTAAGGGTCTGAGCTCAGGGACGAACAGCTATTTAGCTCTGGACAAAGTGGCACAGTGATCTGATTGGACAGATGAAACAATAGCAGGCTTAAAAACGGACTCTTATCTTTCTATTATAATCCTGCAATCTTGGGGTGCTTTTAAATTTGTGATGCCTGTGACAAATGATCAGATTGTGATGTCTGATTTTATTTGATTTTTGAGGTAAACTTTCTTATCTAGCTAATGTGTCTGTTGCCACTAAATTATATATATATAGTTCAACAGTCAAGTTTAGAATCACCTTAGATAATAAAAACAATTTAAACAATTATCAATTATTAAAATTACTAATTGGCAAAGCTCCGATCTGTGTATCATAGTTTAAACTGGACAGTGTTCACGCCTTTGCTAAAACAGCTGTAGAATATCTGTTTCCCAATAAACTACCGTGGAAACAGATCATCACAGAGCATCACAGAGAGGCTTTTCTGACAGACTAAAGAAACTCTATTCAGAGGATTTGAAGCTCCATAATGCAGGAGGAAGGTCTCACTGCAGGTGTGAGAAAATCTGCGCCACTTCAGCTGTTACTGTCATACAAACCCCAACAGTTCGATTGATTGATTTAACCTGCACTTCTTTGTTTTATCATTGTTCTAATAATTATTTCCCTCTCCTGCCTGGCAGTCTGATCACTCACGGGTTTGGCACGCCGGCAGTCTGTGCAGCTCTCAGCACCTTCCAGACAGTCCTGAGCGAGATGCTCAACTACCTGGACAAAAATTCGAGTGGGAAAACGAGCGGAGCCGGCGACCAACAGATCAACAACAGCTCGGAAAAGACGCAGCTCCGGAAAACAGCCGAGCCCCAGAGCAAAGACGGGAAAACAGAAAAGACTGAGTAGCCCCCACCCACCTGGTCCCCGTGCCTTGGAGCGCTGCATTTAGGAGAGTGTGTGTGTGTGTGTGTGTGTGTGTGCGTGTGTGCACTCTGAAATAGGATATGTTATTTCCCATGCATTGCTGTATCTTCTTTGGGACAATTCTTATTTATTGTTATTTATTTATCTTACGTTGAAATGCAACACTAACTGAACTGTCCCAAGCAAGACGTCCTGATGTGTGAGCGGAAGCAACACATCCAATGTAAGCGTGCGCGTGTTTGTGTGTGCATCATGACAAGGAGGAGCCTTGCCATGGAGATGGCTGTGACTCATCTAGTTCTTTGTTTATTTATTAATTCTGAAAACAGGAAGTAAACAATACAGTTTCCCAGGATAGGTTTGGGGGGGTAACTGCCAACACAATCATACATATTACACACACATATTCAGGGTTTGTTGGGATTTGAGTTCAATCCAGTTAACTCAGGTGTGGATACTCTGCAAAAGTACAAAACCTGGAGCTGTTTTTTTCCCTCTAAAGTATCATCTAATGTGTTTTGTATTTAATTATTAAGAGACAGCTACCGCATAAGTTACAGGTTTGTTTTTTGTGCCGTTTCCAGCTGACTAAAATGAAACAATCTGACCGTCCAGACATCTTTAACAGCTAAAAACTGAATGCAGCCTTGACCCAAACCCTGATACGCACGCACACACACGCACACAATCACAACCCCTTCACCTGTACGAGCACTTGAACAACACCAAGCAGACTTTTTTTTTTTTCTTCATTTTTACGCCGTACAATCAGTGCCATAACAGCCTGTATGTTTACCATGTGGATGAAAGTGGAAAAGAGAGTGTTTCTGGATGTGACACTGATGTAAGCCACTGCCTGGGGTAGGCTTCACTGTGGCGTATGTGTGTGTTTTTTGTGTGCGTGTGTGTGGCTGTGATAAAGAGAGTGAAAGCGAGAGAGAAGGATCCAACTCAGCCATTTTGTAAAAGGTGACTTTGCAGTTGCCAGCATTACTCTTCCCTGTGCATGTCTATCTTTGTACACTCCCCAGATCGCAAGTTTAGCCGACACGAGCTCTCTGACTCGCTCATGAACATTTGTAAAGATATATATAAATATTTAAATTACTTTTCTTGTAGGCTTTCAACAATATATATGTTAAATCCCTACCTTCTAAAATGCTGGTGTTCAATAAAGACAGTTGCTACGTGTTCTACAATTTACCTTCATATGTCCTGCACAAACACAGACACACGAATACACACAAACACACCGTATATAAAACACATAGGAGGAGGTGACAGAGCGAGTACAGACTGAAGAAAGGCAGCATAGATCAAAGCCAGCGAGAGTGAATTATCCGTACGAGTTCATAGTGCTACAATTATTGAAAGCCAGAGTTCCTCTCTAATGTTGCGAGAAAAGGCTCTACCTACAGAAAAAGTTCAAAAGCCTCTTTTGTGTTCACGAGCATGTGTGCTTTCTTTGTTTGAGCGACTTCTGTCAGGTTTTCTGTTTATTTATATTTCAAAAAAAAAAAAAAATCTAATGATAAAACAGAGAGGAGCAGCTGCCTGCTGGCGTCTCCATCCGGGCTCTGCAGGTTCTGTTTACTTTTTAATATTCCATTCATTTGAAAGGAGGTCACGTTCGCTGCATAACACAAAAATACATAATCAGACAGGATGCATTTACAGTGATGCCTGCACCGGTTTGTCACCCTGAATCAGTGCAAGCAAAGCCTCAGGTGGGAAAGTAATGGTGGCTAAGAGAGATGTAAAGGAAGGAATTGACATGAGTGCAGAATGTCAGTATATTCCCTGGATTGTTGTTATTGTTTGGCCTGATATTTGACAGAGGGTGTTATTATCCAAACAGAAACACATGTAGTTAGTGTTTTCCCTCAGGTATACACGTGTCTGCGAGTCCTAAACTTTTAATGTTAACTAAAAATCTTTAGATATAACTGAGTTTTTGTGTAGCACTTAAACCTTTACTGCTCAGTACAAAAGCAGCTAAAAGCAATCAAGAGCAAACACTATCTAAGTCCATTTACCATGAGTTTAGGTGGATTTATTGGATTTATTTAAAAATAAATCAGGATTTTGATAAATGTATTTTGTGAAACCGCTTGACATAACAAGACTGGGTTAAATCAAGAAACCATTTCTTTATTTCTGGGCTTTGGTGGAGCTGAGGGTTATGGATAATGATGCCAAAAGACTAACCCAATCCTCCGACAACTCAAAAGACTGCAGCAAGACAAACTTTCACAAAACTATCAAGCAGTCATCACAACATTTTACATTGATGCTGATCTGCAGTTATTTTGTTGTCAGCAGGCAGATGATCAGCTGTCAAAATATTCTGATTAACTTAAAAGGAAGAAGCAAAAGTGCCACCTTGTTTCCAGCCTCAAAGGTTTGCAGCTTTCCCACCACTTTCTATCAAAATATTGAATGTTTTTTGTGATGTGGATTGGACAAAACAAGCAAATTTAAAGACTTGATAAATGAAAACACACACACAAGCTGAAGCCCTGGTTCCACTTGTTTTTGTGGGTTTTTTGTTACTTTAAAGGTTTAGTCGTGAGAAGCAGAAGAGCAGCTTTCATGGCTTCAGGGTTTTTACTCATTTGCACCACTTGATTGAAAATCATCTCGAATAATCAAAACTCCAACGTTCTTGTTTTTTACGCCTTTTTTTCAGTGGATTTGCAGAAATGTTTGCTGCAGGTTCTGAAACATTGAATTATGTCAGCCTGGAGACAGGGCAGCCATGGTGTACTGGTACCGACCATAAAATAGCATATACAACAATATTGCAAATAATCCGCTATTTGGTTTAATTTATAAACTCCAAATCTTACATTGAGGTTGGAGTGCCACCTGCCAAAGAGAAGCTTGATTTGAAGGTTGATCTGATGAGAGAGCCTGAGTGTACAGTGAGCAGCAGCAGCTCCTTTACTCCTAAATGAGTACATGAGGGTTAAAATTCTGTTTAAAATTTGACATTTTCCTGACATTTAATAAGCTGCAGACACACCACAGATCCTAATGTTTTGTTTTGGGAGTTTCCGTTGTTTTCAGTCTCAGCAACATGAGGAACATCAATCATGTAAGTGGCTGATATGGAAGAATCAGTGTGATATATAATCAAACTCCTGGTACTTTGCTGCAGTGCGTGCCAAGATGTAACAGAGCGAAGTGCATGAAGTAAAGCGGCTCGCCAAACTGGTTCTTTGATGGCTGCTGCAGCTCATTTGAGGGACAAAGATAAATACTATACACACCTACACACAGACAGCTACACATGTGCAAATATACACTCTGGTGTCGCAACCTAATCTCTCTTTCGTTTGTTATTACGCTGCGTGATAAACATGTAATCCCTGCGAAAGACGTCCCCACTGACCCAATATCAGAATAATGAACAGCTTGATCAAACTTAGCTGGAAAATGAAATCGATAGGTGGACTCGGAGTCGGAGTCTCTGTAAACTCAAAAATGGACAAGAATGAATCACAAGCTTGACAACGGTAATGCATAATGTGATGGGGTGGCTGATGCATAATTCACACAGACTATTGATCGTATTACAATGCAGTACTCAGTTATCAGCTCATAAGGAATCAGAGTATATTGTCTGTTTCACTGTTCTCTTCCTCGGCCTTCAGCGCAGACTGCTGTTTATTTTGGGATTCATACGCTATTTCCTTCCTTCTTTTTTTTAAACTAATAATTTCACTGCAGACCTGATCTTTTACATGCAGTAATGTTTAACATGCAGAGCACACACTAAAAGTGTACATCTACCAACCAGAAAAGCATGCAATGAATACAGCCATTTATATGGGCATGAATTAGACTGTCTGGGGTCTCAGTGGGACTATAACTCCTGCTGAGTGAGCCCCACAGTCACGAATACCAAACTCTGCTAACTTCTAAGCCCCATTTCTCCAGTCTCTGAAGTTATAAACCTCCTCCTCCACCTCCTCCTCTTCCCCAGCTTCTCTGCTAAAACCTCTTCCTTCTCTGTCCTGATCCCATTCAGTCCCGGGCCTTTTCTGCTCTGCTACCGTCCTGCTTACTGTCCCCATCACACCCTGTCAGCTGCACAATGCACACACCTCATGAGCTACTGCAGTTCATTTCACCCTGTAAGACTCCAGACAGAACATCCTGTTTTCCATGAAATGATGATCGACTGCATCTGCCTCCATTTGTTAGATCCCGGGGGAACATAATGGACAAACTTTCGCTCAGGTCTTTAAACATGAAGCAATTCCTGCCTCATTCTTACTTAAATTATTACTGATATGTGGACATTGTTTTCATTAGTTTGACTTTTTCTGGACTAAACAAAGTCCCAAAACACATTTCCAGCAGTGAGTATACCAAAACAAAAGCAGCCCTCCTGAGCGGCTAATTAAATGTGTTTTCTTATGTTACTTTGGAGTAAAACTGGAGCCACGGTTTCAGTTGAAAGTGTGTTTTTAAAGTGGAAAACTGGTATCTGATGAATGAAAGATGCGTGTTCTTCTTCAGAATCATTACGTGAGTCCACACAGACAGCCTTTGTTCTCATGATTTATCAATCAAATCTGAATCTAGGCGTTCCTGTTGCTTCTGTGGTGTTCTAGTGCTGCCTAGTGGTCACCAGATGAACTGCAGAATTAAAGCTGCGTTTTTTTGTTTCTTTTCTCCTGTGACGACACCTTCGGTACTGGATTAGTTTGAGAAAGGATTTATTTATAAATATAAATACTCTGCAAAAGCCTTGAGCATCCATTTATCTCTTAATTGTATTCTTTCTCAAGGAGCCAGACTTTTTTTTAAGTGGTCAGGCTTTCTGAAAATCTTTTAAAGTTTTTTCTCTGGACATTGGCTGTTTTTTTTCCCCCTCATTTACAGTTCAGTCCTTGTACCTTACCATTTTCAGAGAAATGCTTTTATTTTATTTGTTTATTTGTTAGTTAGTTTGTTGAGTCACTTAACACTGATGTATGAATCAGTCAAGCATTAAAAAAGGCGCCTAACTCAAGGGATGAACCAGAGTTTTGTGTACACATAACAGGCAACTTAGCAAAAAAAAAAAAAAAAAAAAAAAAAAAAATTTTAAGACACCAA
>VUQK01043754.1:15561-26409 GCA_015106715.1 Bujurquina vittata | reverse complement strand
TAAGCAGTTCCCCATAAGTAGGATTCATGATATTATACAGCTCAGTGATCTCACACACACACACACACACACACACACGCACACACACACACACACACACACACACACACACACACACACACACACACACACACACACACACACACACACTGCAAATACCTCGTGTTTGCCTGCGCTCTTGAAGGGCACAGGAGTAAGTATGTGAAGGCTTTAAGCACACACACACACACACACACACACACAGTAACTGCATACTAGTGGATACCAACAGGTGCCAATAGAGAAGCTGATCACAAACACATTTCAGACACACACACACACACACACACACACACACACACACACACTGCCTCGCTGGTGTCTAATCCACAGGTACTTACTGCCAAAGCTCAATCAGCAAATGAATAGTAAACACATCTGACAACATGGCACATTTCCTCCTCTTCCTCCTCAATTTCTCGCACTCCACATTCAGCTATTTTCAATTCAGTGATTTTTTTTATTTTATTTTACCGTCTTTAATTTTATTTTTAAAGTAGTAAAATTAAATCAAACAATTTGCTCGCACTTGAGGAAAATCAGTGTCCTTACCTCATCCCATTTAATGAAGTTGCTTCCGTTCCTCAGCGTGTGAGAGACGGAAGGAGGCTGGAGTTTCAGCGCATGGACCCCCGGCTGAGCACTCGCCATGGCTTCACACACACATTAACCCTCACTTTCTCTCTCACACGCGCAAACTAGAGATGCTCAGATGCAGGGATGCTGCATCTCAGTCATGTCCAGGCTGAGAACTCCTCAGAAGTCAGACATAGATGCTCGGCTGCAGCAGCATCCTCTCCTCTTCTGAAGAACACTCCTGTATTTTGTCTCTTGTCTTTGCTTTATCTTTGTTCACTCTTTCTTCTTATTGAGTCCTTCTTCTCTTTCTCCTTCCTTTCTGCCCTCTCTCTCTTCTCACACCTCTTTTTTCTTATTCTTCCCTCCTCTTTTTCTTCTCCCTCCCTCTTCTTGTCTCCCCCTCTCTCTGTTGGTGCTGCATCTCACAGAGAGACAGACTGAAACAGATGCCTTCGTGGGAGACAGGATATGTGTGTGTATGTGTGTGTGTATGAGAGCGAAAGTGTGTGTGTGTGCGCATGCACTGCCTCCACAAATTGACTCATCGGCGACATGCGCACAACGGCAGCTTCCCACAGATGGGGGAGGGATAAGAGAGGGAGACCAGGAGCGACAGGGAGGGCGAGCGAGAGAGAAAGAAGAGAGTGGGAGAGATGGAGAGAAATGAGAAGAGAAGAAGAGAAAGGAGGGAGAAAGAAGAGGAGAGAGAATAAAGAGCTGGAGGGAGAAAAGAAAAAGAGAGTGGGCGTTTTAGTGGAGGGTGAATCAAACCAAACCAGGATTATGGTCAAATGAGGCCAGTTTTGAATTTACACTGTATTAACAGCTATGTTATGTGGCTCCTGTACCACAGGCATTAATCTAATGTAACAGCCTCTACTCTGAAACTACACTGCAGGGATTGGGTTCTGAACATCAGTGAGGTTTGGTGCTGATGCTGGGCCGTGAAGCTTTCACTCAGCACCGGTGTTTGATGGAGTCTTCAGAGTTTGATCAACATTTGGTGAAGTGCTGATAATAGAGTCAATAAACATAAACAGAATCTGTAATGTATGCATCCTACTGTTACGAGTGTGCACCAGGATCATATTGTTAGCTTTGGCAGGCCAGATGGTAAAGATTAATAAAAACACTTAATGCTGTCCCAAAAACCAGTCCGCATGTTTACAGGGATTTCTTTAGCCTGTTTTTCCTCCTTTTAAAAAAGGGGGAAAAATGCTGTTTAGTAGCGGTATCTTAAGCTTCACCTCCGCTGATAGGAGTTATTGAATTTTCAGGTGTTGGTTTCATTTTTTTTTTTGGCCATAGCAGCTTTATTCAAATGTGTAGAGAGACAGGACGGTGGGAGGAGAGATGGGGGAAGATACGCAGCAGTGAGCGACAGGTCGGGACTCGAACCTGCGCTGCTTGCACTTCGCCTCATGGCATCCACACTCACCTGCTCTTCAATGAGCCACCTGGGCGCCCTGACGTGTTGGATTCTTTAGGAGGATTTTTAATGCAAATATCTGACAAATAAAACAGTTTGCTATGAGAGTTCATAAATCATTGGGTGCCACCATGGTCCCTACGCTCATATTTTATATGCAGCCTTTGGCTTAAACAAGAATATTCTAATGTGATTTACAGAATAAAAACAAAATATTTCAGTTTTAATTCATCCGTGGATAGAAATGGAAATGTAATCACAAATTGCCAATTAATGATACACACACCTTATAATTAACTGCATGTGGCTATCCTTTATGTAATAAAACACATTAATAATGTTAATTATTTGATGTTGGACTAAAACCAAGTTTTGTGTTTTCCACTATATTATGCTATATTAAGCCGCCTTTGTGTTCAGGGAAACTGTGATGGTAAAAGAAAAAACAGAAATCCCCAAGCTGTTGTCACATAGCTGGAAAAAAGCACAATATTATATCACAATATGCTGTACAATTTAGATTTTCCTAAACCGAGACAATAGGGTCTTGGCCAAATCAGTCCAACAGCAAAAGTATGTGCAGGAGTTTCCGCCATAATACACAGAATTGTTTTGTTTTGTGTATTTTTATGGCTGTGATTTTTATGTTTACAAACGCTGCTAATTATAACAGAGGAAGAAAGAGAGTGGGCGAGATGGTGAGCGTTGAATAACTGAATATTGGATGATATTAAGAAAAAAACACACCAATTGAAGACAAACAGCACAAATTACTGACAATGTGTTCCTCCCTCTAAATGAAAAATCTGAAATTGGCAGGTTTGGTGTAATGACAAGTCAAGAAAATAATTACTGGAGGGTTAGCGTGAGTGTAATCTTTCAGCAGAACAAGAGGCCCATAAGGACATTTAAGGACATAACCTTGTGAATGTCTTCAATATCTGCTCCTGCGTGCTGTGTTTAACAATAAGCAGCAGATCCAAATCCAGTTCTGTTTTCTGAAAAGCAATCTCGGTAAAACATGCCGCTAAGTGCTTACAGAGCGGCAGACAAAAGAGATACATAAATACAATAAAATGCTCATAAAAATGCATCTTCAGTGATTTCACAGGGACAGCAGTGGCACAAAAAGGTGAGCTCACACATTTATCCGTCTTTGCAGGGATGAAACAAATAATTATTCACACAGTGAGCTGCTGGAACCGTTTTTGTAATAAGTAGCCACATACAGTGAGGACGGCTCGCCCATTTCAGGAAAAAAAACCAGACAGAAAACAAAAGAAAAAGAAAATAATGGTTTCCCCCGATGCCTTAGAACTTACTGTGATCCTATTTTCAAAATATTTCAACTTAATGTTCTGGAGACAGATTTTGCTACAATTTGTATCATAAAATGAATAAATAAATAAACTCATTTCGGCTGTATTAGTGTGGAACCAGGAATGTCGCAAACGGAGATTGGATAAATACATCAAAAACTAAACAACAAAGACTTCACGCTTAAATACCATGGATCAGAATATGTTTTGATCTGTTGGTTAATCCTCCTATGATAGCTGGGATAGGCTCCAGCCCCTGGATGGATGGATGGATGGATGGTTAATCCCATAGACTGTATATAAACGATGGCTGTAGTTTTGTTTTTAAATGTGAATCAGTAATATATAACTGAAAAATAACTAATGAGCAAAAAAGCATTCGGAATAGCTTCAGTACTCAGTGTATTATGTGAACGTTGTATCTAAAACATGGCTTAGCTTCCACCAAGAGAGTCAAGTAAAGCCAATAATGTACCTTAAACCGGCACTAATTTGTATTTGTATATGCAAGCCTGTGGGAAAATAACTGTATTTCTCCCTTATACTATGACCTTAGTAAACACTTTCCTATGAGTTTATGGTCTCAGTCACTAGCTTTGGATCTGCAGTCCCCATTAGAGCAAAAATGAGTATAAAACAGGGTCAACCTGCCTTGTTATTGACAAATCACTTCCATATTAATGTTTTGTGTCCCTTCGATTTTCAGTCAGAGCCACCCCTTACTTTGAATATCTGGTTTCAAAGAATGAAGATTGTGATGGCTAAAATGTTCTGCCTGAGGCTTCAAGACAGGCTGAACCTATAAAGGATGGCTACATCCATCCTTTATATACAGTCTGTATATATAATCCGTTAACCCTTATGTGAAAATGTTGCTCATTTGTAGTATTATGATGCGTACCAGAAAAATGTGAGTATAACAATAATAACATTCATATTTGGAGATTGGTTGTCATTAACGGCCTGGATTTAAGAGGAGACAGGGGACACTGCTAACCAATCACATTGCTGTTTACCTTAACACATGCACCTGCCTATGTACTTGCATATATGAAAATCTTGATTTCCATATGTCCACTTACGTGAGTCACAAAAACATAAATCTTATTGCAAAGCAGTAGTGTGACCCTGTAACCTCCACAGGGTCTTACACACTCATGATATGCGCTGTTGCAGGGCCCACTTCCCCAGCTTTGCAGCCTCCTACACACAGACACGTTAGTGCATGAAAAGTCACGTGCAGAGACTCATGTTGCCATGATACTGTGTGATACTGTTCATCAGCGCCAGAGCCAAATTTATCTGTAAATATTTATCTGTAAATATACAAAATTAGCATTTTGCTCAAGATGAGCTTGGCTGAAAAACAAAAACATGATTGTTAGGGCTGAGCTGCACGCATAAAACCAGATTTAACTTTTACCAGGAATGCTGTTTTAATCTCGATAACTACTGAAGCATATTGAAAAGAAAAGATGTGATAACACATCTTAAGCCTGTACTCTCTCACATCAAATATTCAAGCAAGGTTTTGGAACACACACGCACAGAGCTCTGCGTGCTGAATCAAAAGCAACACTGATGATACGAGGACAGAAGAGCCATTGTGTAACTATCTTTGTGCCTTCACTTAGAGAATTTGACCTGGAAGTGAAAGTTTGTTAGACTCTAATTATGCAGACATGTAGATTAACTAATTAATCTGCATGTGTTGGCACTAAATGGCATTAAAATTATAGCCAGCTTGTTACCAAATGCTGCTTTCATCTTTTAATTAATTTAAAAAAACTACTAGCTTTTTGTTAACTTCTTTCTTATTTTGTATTTCAATAGAATTTAGGTGACCAAATATCTAAATGAATTAGGACTATTATAAGAAGGCCCACAGTGGATCTGAGCTGGAGGGTGGCTGGGTCATTGTGATCCACGTGGCACTACAAAAAATAACGATGCAAAAATGATCACGCTTTACACTCAACATGACACCCTTGACATGAATCATTTGGCAATAAACAAACCTGCACGACTGGGATTGCAAGCTCTTGAAAATCGATGCTAATCCTAAATCTTTAGTCATCAATATACTTGCAGAGATGTAAATCAAGAATAGTTCAATATGTCGCTCTTTGCTTCTGTAATCAGTGGGGGGGAGCTCAGCTGTTTTATGGCTGTTGGTGCAAAACAGCAATTAAGTTTTTGCACCATGGCGTGATGACAAAGAGCAATTGAGGAACTCCTACAGCAAGTTTTGGTCACGGATGGATTCGGCTCAGAATCCTCCTGTTAAATTTTCATACAGCAAGTGCAGTGAACACAGACTGCAATCGGTGGTTAAGTGCTGCCTTTTAGTAGCATTTCTGGGGGCGCAGAGTTCTCCAGTGAATTTCTTTTCTGCATTTATAATTTAAGCAAGAAGAAACACGTTGCAAGTCTGTGAGGATTAGGTCATAAAAACAAGCTAAAAAAAAACCGAAGACCCGTTTTAATTATGAAATTATGATTCAGCTGACGTTTTTCCCAGTTTTAATTTAAAATGTCTGTTAAAAAAAGAGACAGGACTGTTTGAAACAGGTTTTCATTAGAATGACAGGCCAGAACATCCAAACCCACTCCCTCATATTGTGTCATTCTACCTTACGGTGACAAAACACCCCCTAAGGAACCTCTGACTGCAGATCCATTAGGCCCTAGGTTGGGAGGTGGTGCCAGCATGTATTGAACTAGTTTCCCACAGATTCTTGATTAGACTCAGATTTGGGAAATTTGGTGTCGAGCATCACCTTGAACTGTTTATCATGTCCTTTGAAGCACTTTTGAACCGTTTCTGGAGCCTGGCAGGCTGCATTTTCCTGCTGAAAATAGACCCCTGCAATCAGGGAATACCGCTGCCTGCCTTAAGTAGGGGGTTATGTTTGAAACTAACACCTACTTCAATGCTTCTCAGCAGACCATTGCTCTGAGCTTCATAACACCTCCACAGGCTTGCTTTGTTCTCATAGTGTATCTGGCCGCCACCGCTACTCCAGGTAAACATGCATGCTGGCACCAACATGTTGGAGAAGAAAAGGAGATTCTTTAAACCAGGTCCCCTCAGTCCGTCCTCTCCTGATACAAGGCAGGATGGATCAATGCTTTTTTAATGTCATCTCCTCCAAATTCTGACACTATCTTTGGAATATTTCAGCAGAAATCAGAACTTGTTAGACGAGGCAACGTTGGTCCAATCTTCCAGTTTTGTTGAGCCCATGTGAATGGCAGCCTCAGCTTCCTGTTCTTAGCTGAAGGGTGTGGGACCCCACATGATCTTCTGCTGCTGTAGCCCATCTGCTATAAGGTGCTGCTCAGTTTCTCTAGATCAGCAGTTTCTGAAATCACTTAAATCATTTTTCTTTCCCGCTCTGACTGCTTTGAACTTCAGCATCTTGACCATGTCCACGTAGCTAAATCCACTGAGCTGCTGGAATGATATTTGCTGATTAGACATTTGGTTAGCAAGCAGTTAAACAGGTATACCAGACAAAGTAGCTGCTAAGTGCATGGCTCCCATTTTCGCTGCAGACTGGCTCTTGATTTTCCCATAGATCTCTATTCCGGATTCTTTGATTGCCAAATCTTCACCTTACTTGATACTGTATCTCTAACATGGGCACTCTGAATGGTCTGCATTGAGGCAAATTGCTGTTCCTAATGTATTCCGTCACTTCACAGATGCTATTTGTAACAAGATAATCAATGTTACTCATGCCACCTGTCAGTGCTTATAATCTGGTGGCTGACTGGTGGACGATCACACGCTCACAAAATGTGTTTTTTCTTCTTGCTGCACAAAGACAGTAGGCACGATTACTCACAGAATGCAAAGCCATTTAAAAACACACACAGCTCAGAGTTTCTGGTAATGGGGCTGCTTAAGATGCACCAGAATCGCTCCACGGAAGCGAAAGTAGCAAACAGATCATATAAAGTGGCTGTATTGCAAACAGTGCTTTGATTGTCTGGATTTTCAAATATCGAGTTATTTGTACCTGACTCACAGGTTATTCAAAAATAATTAAGTCAAAGTAAAAACCTTTGTCGCAAAAATATTTCAAAGTAATACTTTTAAATTAGGTTTTCCAGTACAATGGACAATTACAGCGCTACAGTATATAAATACTCTCCTTGAATCCTAGGTAGCTCCGAGGATTAAATGCTAGAGTTTGAACACAACTTTGTCTGAGTGAATGTGACACTTCATCCAGCGGTGTCACCTCTCAGCTGTTTTATAACAGCCGGCCAAGAAAAACATTTTTTTTCTTCTTCAATAAATTGCTTGGACTTTGCTGCTCACTGCATAATCAACAGGAATCTGAAAACACAAATGCTGCACAAAAACATACAACTTAAGACACTCCTACTGCCCACACACTGGCACTCACACAGACACAAGCGCACATGTGCGCACACACACACAGACAGATGCATTAACACACACACACACACACACGTTTGCACACCCCAATCTTCACCAGCAGATCTCCGTGCTGGGAGCTTATATAAGGGAGAGTGGGAGGCTGAGCGCTATTTCAGGACCAGAAAAGATGTAAGCGTGCAGGAGCATGTGTGTTTGTGTGTGTGCAGAGAAAATTACCCATATGGATTTGTATTGGTATGGTTTAGTGTGTGTAGGCCTGCTGTAAGCACTATAAGGACTCTGATTCAGTGGGTTTCATAAGCAGTCAAGTTTGAAGTGAAGTTTGGCTCAGAACCTCTGGCAGCTCAGAGTCTGTGCCTACGATGTGTCCAGTCACACCCTGGAGCTGCTTGCACACACATTCGAAACACAGCACTCCCACGGAGCGGTGCAACTGGAAGATGCCTGCATGTTTACTTGTCGCAGCCACAGTCGGATGTTGTGGCAGCAGCATCCTCGCCTTCACAGCTCTGATAAGAGCCTTTCGAAAACCTTTTAATTGCAGTCTTCTCCCTGAAAATCCTCTCTAAATTTCTCTAGGAGGGATTATAAAAGGGTCTGCTCACAACTTTGTACTAAAGAAACAATGCCAATAAAATTGACTGCAACATGTTTTGTGGATTATACAGAATAAGGGGAAACACATTGCTGCTGTCTTGTAAATGTAATTATTTATGACTGTGAGCACCACAAATTAAATTCAGTTCAACTGAACCTGATCCAGTGAAACAATATGGCTACCGCAAGAAAAAATGTGCATGCTAGCAGAGTGGCCACGGGGATGGACGGCAGTGTCAGCGGCTCGACCACCACATCGCTCCGGACTGAAATATCTTGTCAAATTTTGCATGGACTGGCATGAAATTTTAGACAAACACAGGTCGGATAAGGATAAGGGATGACAACGACGACAGTGTCAGAAGCACCAAAGGTTGTTGTTGATAAGCTATAGAGGAAAGGCCAGATGTTACAACCTGGTGGTGTCCAATATGCTCCTGAATGGCAGTGATCAAGGAGTGGTTTCAAGTCCTGACTGAAACTAAAATGTCCGATGTAATCTTGCATTAAATTTCTGCTTACATTTCCAGATATTCAGTCCATGTGCTTGGACTTTCCTAGGCTTGCTGTGAATATTGCTATGAAACAATCCATTGCACCCTCTAACTCCGCCCTCTGTTTACGCTCTTAAAATTTTGCGCCACGTCATACAGTAAATAATTCGTGCCCCACAAAACAATCTTTTTGTAATCACTTGACAATAAAAATAGTATTAAAGTTGAATTTTAGTTAAATCATTAGTGAGCTCTCATTGCTTAGTCCAGTGTTTCCCAAGCACAGTGCCGCGGCACATAAGTGTGCCGTGGAAGATTATTCAGACCAAAAAAAAGAGACTCGGAGTTGTTGAGGAAGATCTTTGTGTGCGTCTTTCTTCCATTCCTGCAAGAATCTCAGCGTTGTGTTTAACTAAACAGGTCCAGATTTCACACCGAGTGAGTAAATTGAGACTAGATTTTGATTATATTTTGATAAATATACTTTTTTTGACATTTTTATTTATGTGCCTTGTGATTTTTTTAATGTGAAAAAATATGTGCTGTGGCTTAAAAAGGTTGGGAAACACTGGGTTAGTCTTCAGTTTCCCCACCCTCAGTGGGTTGCACCACAGTTTGAGAACCAGTGCTTTAAGCTGATTTGATCCTGCCTGGCAGCCCTCACAAACAGAACGTTTGGATAAGAGATGGGTGTAGCCGCTATGCTCACAAACAGAGCTGTGAGGCCAATATGTCCAAATTAGGGATATTTTCTCTTGCTGACATAATCGGCATTGGCAGAGAAGATTTAGAAAAACAGCTTATTCTTCTATTGACTCTTGTTTTGAGCTTCTGGTACCCGAGGTGCTGACAATCAGCCTTGTCATCATTGGAGGAAATCTCAATACAGCGATATTAAGATGATATTCTGCAACCAGTGGCAATCCCATATCTCCACCGTCAGAGACTAAACGCTCGCCCCCACAGGGCGGAGTTTAATCAGAGACTACATCCAGAATTTGGGAGTGGAGAGGATGGAACGGCCTGCCTGCAGTCCTGACCTCTTCCCCAGCTTGGGCGTGACCAACACAACCACACTGGCAAATGCTGGTTGAAGAATGGGATGCCATCCCACAGCAGTGTGTGACCAGCAGGAGGAGGAGGTGGTGCCAGGCTTTTTTAATTACCGATGTCTCATTTCTTTAGACTTCAATCATCCAGTCCAGTAAATGACACCAGGAGTCGATAGCAGAATAAGCTGTTTGGCATTGGCAGAGAAGATCTGACAAGTTTTTTGTGGGCGCAACCCACATACTCAACTCTGCTGCTCAACCCATAAACGCATTTTACTTCTAAACGTGGCTCCAATTAAGGGCCAATTAACAGGCTCTCTAACAGTATAAGATTTATTGCCAAGACGTATCGTTACAACAAAGAAATAATCGACCAAACACAAATTTCCTTACTTTTTGTGCTGCGTTAATGAAAAACGTTCTACATCGTTTAATTTGGCTTTTACCACCTGGAAAATAAATGACATCCCACTAACTTTGATTTCCTGCTTAGTAAAATCAGCATGAAACAAAGAGCCTCTGTTGAGATGTTGTTGGCCGGAGCTGAGCTTTCTTTAGCTCTGGAGGAGAGAGGATACCTCTCACTTCTCACTGAAACAGTGAGCGGTAGCTGCAGGGCCGTGCTGACACAAGCATACAGATCCAAAGTTTGTCCTTGTTAGTGTGATTCAGCCTGTCTGTGGGTTTTGGAGAGCTGGGCTGTGAAGTGTGAAGGCACATTCGGCTTTTTTCGACTCCATCACTAAATCATCTGTATGAGTGTGTTTGCAGCAGATTTTGAACCTAGCATCGCTAAGCATGGATAGTCCCCAGGAGATGCTTTCTCAGGTGTGTCTTGTTAAGTTTGGAAGAACAGGTATGATTCAGCATCCACTGAAAGATGAGCGGTAAGGAACAAAAAGAAGCTAAATTTAAAAAAAAAAAA
>VUQK01043753.1:39419-55600 GCA_015106715.1 Bujurquina vittata | reverse complement strand
TATTAAACAAATATGTAGGACTGCTTTTTTGCATTTGTGCAACATTTCTAAAATTAGAAACATACTTTCTCAGACTGATGCTGAGAAGCTAATTCATGCATTTATTACTTCTAGGCTGGACTATTGTAATTCATTATTATCAGGCTGTCCTAAAAGCTCCCTGAAAAGCCTTCAGCTGATCCAAAATGCTGCAGCTAGAGTACTGACAGGGACTAGAAAGAGAGAGCACATTTCTCCCATATTGTCTTCTCTTCATTGGCTCCCTGTTAAATCCAGAATAGAATTTAAAATCCTTCTTCTTACATACAAGGTCATACAAGTACCGTATCACCCAAAAAAAGCACTTCACTCTCAGACTGCTACCTCTCTTCTGTGGAACCAGCTCCCAGTTTGGATTCAGGAGACAGACACCCTCACTATTTTTAAGATTAGACTTAAAACTTTCTTTTATGATAAAGTTAGGGCTGGACCAGGTGACCCTGAACTATCCCTTAGTTATGCTGCTATAGGCCTAAGCTGCTGGGGGGTTCCCATGATGCTTGAGAGTTTTGCTCACAAGGGTTTGTTTTGATTGTTGGGTTTTCTCTGTAATTATTGTACTCTGCCTCTCGCCCTATGTCAGCTGGGATAGGCTCCAGCCTCCCTGCAACCCTGAAAAGGATAAGCGGTAGTGAATGGATGGATGGATGGATGGATGGATGGATGGATGGATGGACCCTGTACAGTCATTATGTAGGGAGAAATTAAACAGTGACCACAATCAGCTTTTGCACAAGGCTGTAAACATATTAGCTTTATGGCTAAAACTGAGCTTTTTAACGCAGGAGTCCAGGGGAACTGAGGTGAATTTGGAGACACTGGAAAACCTGTCCTGGTAGTTGGCGCTTGCATAACCAGAGATTCACCCTTGGGGGCACCCGATTATATTATATACCTTCTGCACAGTTGTGTACAAATATGAAAATGAATGATGGAGACTAAAACAGTTTTTTGTACCAGGCTGTAAACAGGTCTATTTCTGATGTAAAGTTGGATATTTTAATATGGAACTAGAGGAGCGGAGCCCAGAGCTTAGTGACACACAAGAATCAGGCACATCATGCTTGTAGGAGCCTAATTCTTAGTAGCTTTGCTGCATAAATAGCTTTCTTTGTTTTTGTGAGTCATAAAAATGAGGTGTTACTTGAGTTTAGGGATTTTTGCTAAGGAGTATTGTCTGGATTAGGATCCCAGTTGTCAGCAGGAACACCAAAACCCTATTTAAGATTAACATTGACGGGACGTCCCCGCCACCCCCCGGGAATTATGCTTATATGTCAACCACTACAAAGTTTATACAGCACAAACTAACCAGGGGTCAGTCACATTACAGTTAAATGAAATAGTAAAATTAGTAGCTAGAAAACAGAGAGAATAAAGAGAACAAACAGTGGCAATTACAGACACACAGCTGCTGACTGGCAGCTCTGTCCTCTTTGTAACTACTTGATCTCATTGGACAGACATGCAGCTGTCTGATGAAATGCTGAAAATCACTATCTTTATGCCTCTGGCACATTTCTACTCTCTCAACACCCCCTAAGCCAATTTCCCTCAGTGCCTGAAGTTATAAAACCCTTAAAGGCTTTGCCTCTTAGTTCTCTCAGCAGTATACCCACACACTGTTACTCCGGAACAGGTGGCAACACCGCTCATGGGATTTTAGCATGAAGCAGCAGAAATAGGTTCAAAGAGAGGCAAAAGATTGTTGTTTGATACAGCAAAGCTTGAGCTTATACTGAAATATTCAAAAGCTTGAAGAATCGTCGGGTGTTGTGTTTCAAAGATCCTGCCGGGGATCAGTATAAAAACCAATAGCAACAATGCTGCAGTTACGCTGAATCATATTTGACACAACAGCCACACTGGCTGTTGCCCGAGTGGCAAAATCAGCAGCGTATAAAAGAAATATTAGAGAAAACTCTAACAGCCAACAGGACTTCGGCTCAGCAGTAATCACAGGCTTAGCTCTATAATGATGGGGAAGGCGGATGATAATGCCACACCATTCTCCGGACCCCTGCTGACGTACAACGCTTGTTTTTCTATATTTAAAAATCTCAAAACTGACGAGGAGAGAGCACAACAGACTCAGCAGCTCCTTCCCGTTCTTTCTTCCCTCACATCCTGTCTGTGAATCTGTTACATCTAGCACATAATCTGAATGACTCTTCTGTGAAGTTACACACCAAAGCCTGTTAGAAGTGTTGACTAAGTGGTGGAAGACATGCAGCAGTGCCGTGGCATCTTGACCACTCAACAGGCCTACTCCTGTTATGCATGTGCCATATTTACATCATGGTGTAAAGAGTGGCATCAGAAGTGCTCCCCACTGTGGTTTCCAAGTACCTGGGTCTCCTAAATACCTTGAGAACAGGTGCAGTTCATGTGGACAAATTTCTGGAAGTATGGACCCTAGTGGTGAGGAGGAAGGATGCCCAAAGAGGCCTCTGATATTCTTTTTGTTTTTCCTTGCAGTAATCTGCGCGTAATCTAAAATACTAACCTCCTTCTAAAGGCTCTTACAAGAACACACAGCACTCCTCAAACCCCAAACCAAAGCAATAATGGACACATACAGTATTGTCTGCGAAACTGGAACGAGCTTGCAGGGATCAGTGCTCGTCTCCCCGGTGTGCAGCGTATCACCACGAGCAGTCGAACAAGGTTTTAATTATTCATGACAGTCTGAGGTGAGTAGCTGGGGGGTGTAACTAGTTAGAGCAAAGCATAGCAGCCTGGACTCGAGTCAGAGCGAGGCAAATGAAATTAAAGAGAGGTGGGAGAGCAGAGAGACAAAAAGCTGGGAAAATGAGTTGGCTGTAACCTGTCCCGAGGCATTCAGGGGGATTATTAATAAATGTGTGGGACTCGCTGCCAGATTGATGCTCACGACGTTAGTATCCTGGAGCCGTACAGTGAGAATTCCACGGAGGCAGCACTGTTGTCATGGTTACCATAGATTATGTTAATATACATCAATCATCATCAGTCAGGCAGTCCCTCTGTCAACCTGTATACCTGTGCAGGATACCGTTATTTTCCTTTGGTGTTTTTGGAGACAAATCAGGCTAACATTTCAACAGCAACTTAATCTATAGAGCAGACATCCATGAAGTATGCCAAGCCCATTAAGGTTTATCAGAGCCTTTTAAATGACCTTGACCTCTTCTGTAGCGCCATCCTGTCTCAAGCCTCAAAGAATAATTAAATTACTGTTGTGTTTTTGCTTCAGACCAATGCTTTCACCTGCCTCAAGCAAAACAGTATAGGTTTTTTTTAAAGCCAAGTGCCTGGCTTCCTTATTACCGCTGGCTTTTTTGATTAAAGTATGATACGTCTTTACACTATATTAGATTACCTAACTTCTCCTACTAACATTTAACCCAACTTTGATGTTATTTCTGCTCTTTGAAAAACTTAAAGAGCCTGGCTGTAATTTTATTTTTCAAATATAATGCTATAAGCCATGGATATATTTTAATTAAATTTTATGATATCCTCCTATGCGCAATCTAGCTGTTAGCCATGGTAGCAGTCTGTCAGTAAATCAGTGCACCTTTCTGCTCTGGACTAAAGTATCTCCAAAATGAACTATTTCCAGTTCCAGTTAAAGGTTTTAATGAGATTTTAATGACAGACATAAAGTTTTAAGCATTAATGAGCTTAAAATCATGACTGATATCAGTTTATTTAATCCTTAAACGTTTTCTCTCGTGAAGTTGCCATTTGTGGTTTCAACTCAAAAATCCCATTGGTTACCCTTTAATGGTTATCTAGCACCATCATCAGACCTGTGAATATGGAAGAACAAAAAGAATCCTCCCGTCAGCTAATATTAGCATGCCAATGTGCTAAAGTAGGGTTACAGACAAACACTATATCTGTTCGATATCATCATGGCATTGTTTTGCACGTTAGCCAATAGCTTATCAAATCTCTGTATATTAACTATTGAATTCTCAAGTGTGACATTTTAAAGAAAAGTGCCACATTGGATGAATATTTGTGATCTAAAAGTGTGAATAAAAGTATGGATTGCTAAGTTGTTCAATAATTATGGAAGCAGAGAGCAGATGTAGTACCTATAAACTTTTTTCTGATGGTTTCCTCGAGATATTTACCGAGTTATAACATAATGATTACTGTTTTCTCAAGGTAATGAGAAAACTAACCTTCATATCAGCCTTCGTCATTTAAGCCTACGGCTGGCTCGACTTCAGCTCGGCCCTGCTGCTCGGCACATCTCGGCATCATTCGGTAACATGAAGAGGGCCTGGTCCCTTCAACTGGTCACCGATGAAGTTGAATATATCAGCAGGATCACTTAGGTGTAAACACCTATTGAGCTGCAGTCGAGTAAACCGTCTCCTTAAATGACAAAGGCTGATATGAAAGGTATCTCTACAAGACAAATTGCAATTTCAGCCTGGGTTAGACCTCGACAGAAATAAAATCAGATGCATTGATCTATGCCAGGTTCTCCACAATCTGACATTTTCAGCTCGAGTCCATTGTTGGAAAGGTATTAAGAACACTGAGAAACTGATCACGAGATAATCATCTCGTGATCTCAAGAAACCATCGGTAAATTAACTTGGTAATCCTTATTTCATGATAACGAGATAAATTACTCATTATCTCGAGAAAACCATCAGAAAAAAGTTAATAGTTACCACGTCCGCTCTTGGCTAATGCCAGTTTGTGTTCATAAACTCCCAGATACATACCACTTAATGCTAACTACCTTTGCTGAGGTGACACCTGGCAGACAGCTAATGGCTATACTTTTCTGTATTCTTGGCAGTTCCTGCTCATCACACATCATCATAAAGCTGGTCAGTAGTGAATATTCCAGGCTCCATTTGCCTAAGCAACCTTCTAATGCAGGGATCCCCAAGCACCGGGCCGGGGACCAGTACCGGGCCTTGGATCATTTGGTTCCGGGCTGCACAGAAGGAATTAAAATTGTTATTTGGACTGTTTTTTAAATTTACTTTGGCTAGAGACGTTTCTGTATGGTATTTTATTTTGGAAAAACAATCACTTCCATGCACTCCTCTTTTTGGCGCTTGACTCAGTTGCAATTTTTTTCACGCATGTATAAAAGTAACTTTAGTAAAAATGAGTAAAAAGCAAACATCACTGGAAAGCTTCTTCAAAAAGGGAGAATGCCTAAGGGTGAGACCACAGAAGGCTCCAAAACTGGCACGAAAAAGAAAGCTTCATTTCAAATAAAATACTAAGAGTCCTGCTTAAATTATGGGCTCATTACATCAGGTGGTTCACATGCCCCCAGCCTGCTCTGTGTAATATGTGGCGACCGGCTATCCATTGAGACCAAGCACCATGTATTAAAAGACAAATCTTTGGAATTTTTGAAAGGAAAACAAATGTGATCACAAAGGACTGCATTGCTAAAGCTACGAAGCCCTTTACTATTAGTGAAGAGGTGATCCTGCCTGGCGCCCATGATGGGACTGCCTAGTTGCAGAGAAACAAGCGTGGGGTTTCCACTGAGTCTGCATTATGGTGAGCTGTATTATATAAATTACAACGTAATAAAAATTGAAAAGAATCGGTATAATATAAAATAATTATATGTGCATTATATATGTAATAAATAGATTATATATGGCGCACTTCATGGTGTTTTGTTATGCGTGTGACCTTCTATCACACACACATTCCTGCTGCTGTTTGTTAATCTGGCGACAAACTAACTTTCATTAAGAGACTAACATGGATACACTGGCAATAAAACATGAGACATCAACAGGAATAATGACAGAACAGTAGGACCTTCACATTCAATATGGCAAACATCCAGATGTCAGCTTTAGAGCGCTATAGTTTTATAAGGTTAACTAAAGAATTTTAACAGTGTGCAGCTTCCTTTATAGTTGTAAATTGGGGTTAATTCAAAGAGCTATCAGCAATAATATCTCATTTCCAGGTGTCTCACCTAACCTAAGTAGCTTACTAACACATAACTTTCTAACAGCTAGCTAGTAATAGGATGCTAGGATTATCCTTTGACATAAATCTAATGTTTTTATCCAGCTAAAGGTTTTCAGAGTATGACACGTTGCACTTTATCGCTCTCTCCAGTGGCCATTGAAGGAACTGCAGTTTTTACGTTAGCCTCATTATTCAGGCCCAGAGGCTACATCTTGCTAAACATGGCCTCTTAAAACTAATAATATTTCCCAATAAATGGCTCCAAAACCTATTTAATTAATCAGACTTCCTTTGAGCAACATTTGGATAAACTAAAAACACAATTTCATCTGCACTGAGTTTATAGCTTCCTCACCCTTATTATTTATCACTTGGCACCTCTCGTATGACAGCACACACAGGCTTAGCTGTAAATGCTACCGACTGTTAGATGTCACACACCGTTCTATATTTGTACTTTGTGAATAAGATAATTGAGACTGTAACAAAACAACAGCATCATCACACAATCTACAGTGTTTCTCCAGTCGCTTAGCAACACACACTTACTTTAGTTATTGCCATGCAGGGCAGTAGTACCTCTAACTACTACACCAACCTTACTTTTCAGGAACAGGGATGTTAACATGACTCATCTTTGTGTGCCTCGCACTCAGCCACCTCCTTCGTGTTGCTACTAGGAGTATACTAGGAGGTTATAGAGCCAATGGAAAAAACATCTTTACCGTGCTGTCATCATACAAAAATAACATCAACATAAAGCAATTACTTCAGTCTCTGTCTACTATATTTACTGCACAGTATTAAACAGGCTAGACTATGACTATATGATTTTACTGCACTGTATTATGTGACCTCATAAGGAGTCCATTACTGAAATTGCTACATAAAAAAAGAAGCTTTATTGATACTGATAAATATATTCTATAGTGTCCATGCTCACCACAGAATGTGTTCAGAGTAGAAAGCTTTCTGAATGGCAAATATCTACGTTAGCATTTGCTATCAGCTACACTTTATATAATTTATAGTGGCCCCAAATTCTTTTCAATCGATGCATCACTAACAGCCAGCATCTTTAAATCTGACTAGCCTCACAGTAAACTGAATGCTTTGCATGGTTTAGGGCACACTAAATAAAACGTAAAAATAACATTTTTGCCACATCTTCTTCCAGACCCGTGATTCACAAGAAACTCCCAACACAGCAAAAGTTGCATAATACTAATTGTACAATATTATAACATTGCACCCGGTTAATCTCCTGCATCTTTATCTCCCTGTCCTTTCTCGCCTCTGCAGCGACCGAGACGTTTACAGCAAAGATGGTATGTCGAGTTGCTGTGGGAGGGTGCGTGGACACCTTCTGCTTAGCTGATCAGCCATTGCAAAACTTGTAAAATGGCAGCTTGTGAAGACACTGTTAGCCTCCGGGGTGTTGATTTCAGTGCACCAAAATGCTAACATGCTGTGAAATGCTTTTAGTGCACTGCCTCTGCTTTCTACCAACTTTACAAGTACTTTCAAGCCAGACAATGTGCTAAGACTTCATTTAGATAATGGGGACCTAAATGTGATCAGGGATACTAGATCAACTTGACTTCAAAAACCGTGAACGGTTAGAACTAAACTGAAAAGCCAGGAGGAGCAAGAAAGTCACCCACAAACTGTGAACCTCGACACTTCAAAGTGTCACAATGCACTCAGTGACACAACAGTCTCAGTTCATCGTGAGTGTCTGCAGCAGCAGCAGCGAGGGGCTGGTGAAGCGAGGAGTCACCGCCGAGTCACCGCGGTGGTGACTGAGCCAAGCCGTCACTGCAGACACTGCATTAGTGCACGCACACAGAATCAGATACGAGGCAGACTAAACGTACTGAAGCACTGCAGAGGTTAGAGGCTCATCAATCAATCAATCAATCAATCTCCAAAAATCTTTTGCTTAACAGACAACATCTTTCTAACAAGGGGGGAGAGTAAACAAAATCCTGCTTTTCAGCATTTCAAATAAAACACCAGCCCCACGTAATTCAATACACCATCCATTCCCTTCATATCTGAGCTGTGACCAACAGGTTGTCAGTGAATCATTTCCATAATAGCAGCTTCAATGGCATACTGATTCATTCAGAACAAACCAGCCTCCACATTACTACAACTTGTTTCTCCTCCTCCCTTCACAAACTGCTCTATTTTCTGCATTAACTTTGGTGCATGTCCAGTAGAGCCGGCTAATTAAGGACAAAAAGGTCACTCTTATTTTGTAATTCATCTTTTAGCCAGAAAGCAGGGAATGATTAGCGGCTGCAGCCGGCCTTTCACGCTGAGGAGCAGATAACTGCTTATGGACAGTTGCGTCTGCCTCCCGATGACCTCATTATTATTTCATTGCGTTTATTTTGCAGTATGACGTCATTGGCAATAAATATTAATAACGAAGGTGCAACAGTGCAACCACAGAAGTCCATTGCATAAAACTGCATTACATGCATTGTATGTTTGCAACACTTAAAGATCACGGAAATCTTAATTCACCCTTTAAGGTTTTTTTTTTCTTCAACAATGAACCTCTGTGGCTAAATAAGAAGACGTTGGGTGTGGCATAATCTGATCTGTAGCCTGGCAACAAAAACAAACAGCACAGTCATCGTTCCAAATCATCATTACTACATACACTCTCATTTTAAGTCCAGTTACAAAAAATAATAATTAAAAAAAACAAAAAAACAGTCATTCAAATGTAGGTGGAAAATGTGTTTAGCTCATTGGCCATGATCACACAGTAATGAGAATGAATCTGCAGTCCTCCTTCCAACTGTAAATACAATGAATTTAACCTGCTTAGTGCCAGACAGCAAGCTGGCAAAATTAAACTGGAAGTGATTCGCAGTGAAGTTATATTAATAAACATGTATAAAACAGATGATGCATAGTGGGCGGGGCTCCAGATGCATTTTTCTCAACCTGGTGAATGTGACATCACTGGACTGGTTGGTTGGTTGGTGCTAACAGACTTACATTAGTTTATGTTAGCTAACTAGTAACAGAACCGATAACTCAGTGGGAAACAAAAAAACTAAAACTGTTAGCAGCAACCAGTCAACCAACCAAGTGACGTAATACTCTGTACTGGCACAAGATGGCGATACACATGCTCTGAAAACTTTAAACACTTATTTCCTAAATCCAGCTTCACAGACACAGTTAACTCTTTGATAGTTTTTTTTTAATAGCAGGGCTCCATGGTGGACATTAGCCTTTACCCCTGTAGGGGGTAAAGGCTAATGTACACTTTAAGAGCACAGGGTAGGGCCGTAAATGCATTAGCGAGTTACCTAGGCAACCAGAGCCTGGAAGGTCCACAAGCAGCAGCTGTCAGAAACAAAAACAGAGTAAATATTGGACTTACATGAGCCAGACAGCCACAAATAAATGATGCTAAGACATTCTTCTGTGTACGCTATTTATGTAACAGTAATGCAGACTGACCAATACGGGATTGCCGATATTTCCCTGTGTCCGATACTATTTTCACATTACGCCACTACCTGCATTATGTTATTAAATTTATATTTTTAAGCTTTCATATTGCCAGTAACATGCTATATTGCCATGATACAGATATATCAGATATACAGATATATCTGTAATGGGTCAATATTGGAGCTTCAATCTGTATGCTAAAAAATTTATATTGTCACCCTCTTAAAATAATGATTTTTAACAAAAAGAAAGATTAAATCATTTCTATATTTGGTTCAATTTTGAATGACAAACCTGAAAGAGATGACTTAGGCCATAACTTTAAGAGGGTGATGATATGTAGCGTTTGTTTCTGCAGAAATAGTTACTACCGGTTAAAATTAACTGGAATTAAAGGCACGTGTGTGATTTTTAATATTATAATTAAAATAGAATGATCTGGCAGCGCATATGAAATAGAATTTAAGCTTCTGTTGTAAACCAGATTAGAGAAAAGTAGCTCAATTAGGACTAAAATGTGCTCTTCCGCACCAGTTTCATGTCTCTAAATGGGATCCACACACACAGTTAACGCAGCCTGACATTAACGCAGGACTTCCCACTCCCTGGTCACAGTCATGACATGGATAGCCCCTCTCCCCGCCTCCCCGCCTCACAGCGGAGGAGTGACTGGACTGTGGGCTGCAGAGACACGGCTGAGGGAATCCCTGCACGGACCCGCTGGATCGCACCAAGCTGCCAATTCAAATGAGTCTGACACAGCAAAAAAACAAACCCCACTGCGCTCATGCGGCCAAAACCGCATCTTTTCCTTCCGATGAATCATAATCAATACAGTACATCATGATGAATACCCGCAAAAAAATAATAAATAAAGCTTCATTGTGTGCAGCAGCAGCTGTTCCCTCCACACAGAACAGCCCGCAGCAGGAAGCGCAAACACGCCGACAAAGACTGGGAACAAAAACGCGGGCACGATGCTGGGAATGAAAAAAAGGCATAAATTACCTGCGCGGCAAAATTCGGTGATCAGCAAGTGTCGGCCGATGACTCTTCTTCTTCTTCTTCTTCGTCTTCTTCTACTGATGCTGCTGCCTCCTCTTTTGCGCTCAGGTCCACGGTCCTCCTCAGCCTCCCAGCCAAGCCCCCCACCCTCTCCCTCTCTCTCTCTCTCTCTCTCTCTCTCTCTCTCTCTCTCTCTCTCTCTCTGCACAATGCATGCTGGGAACGTGAGAGGTGTAGCGTATTTATTACCGCAGTAAGCTCATTGGTCGGACAATTATCTCTTAAAAATGAAATAAAAATAAATACAATACAGTCATCACAATGTTCTATTATGTTTATTTAAAACATCATGAGTGATGTGCTCGATGTGCTGTGCACAAATAGAAAAACAGAAAAAAGTGAGGAATCAGAACTTAAATGTGATACAACAGGAAGGTTAATAAGCAATCGAATGAACGAATGAATCAAGGATTGAGGTATGAGTACAAAGTTAGGCAGGTGATAAAAGTCTAGATGGTATTTAATCATTGCTATATGACAAGTACAGGAGAAAATAACAGCAGCCTCATTCCTGTAGTCACATCATAGCTTCTACAGATTTGGTGCAGGCTGGACACATGAAGCTGTTCTGCCCGCTGACTGTTTGCAATAAAATGCATTTCTCAAACAGCCTGATGGAGATAAAAACAGAACAAAGAGAAGAGTGAATATGGGAATTACACCAATGAGGTGAACACAGACTTGCAGCTATGAAGAGGAGAAAGAGTGGAAAGGCCCAGAGAACATACCTGTGGGGATATGGAGATGTCTAGAAGAGGAGGCAGGGGGCTTTTTAACACAATTTAACCCAATATTGGAGTGTCACAGGATGGCTGGGGAATGAAGAAGTGCAGCCGTACCAATTTTCAAGACCAGCTGGGATGTGCAGAGCTGCATTAACTACAAAGGGGTAAATCTGATGTGCCACACAGTGAAGCTATGGGGAAGAGTTGTTGAAGCTACGCTGAGAAGACAGGTGATGAACCATGATGTTCAAAGACAACACTGATGGGAGCAGGTGGAAGAGAGCCTGGAGAGGTGGAGGTGTGCTCTGGAGAGAAGAGGAGTGAAAGTCTGTAAAAGCAAGACAAAATACATGTGAGGGAGACGGGTGAAGCTGCAAGGAGCGGCGGTAGTGAAGATAGAGGAGTTTAAATTCCTGTTGTCAATCATCCAAAGCAGTAGACGAGAAGAAGAGAGTGCAGGCAAGGTGGAGATGAGTGTCAGGGGCTGGGTAAGCAGCAAGAGTAAAAGGTTTACAAGTTGATAGTGAGACCCGTTGTGATGTGATGGTTTGGAGACGGTGGCGCTGAGAAGAAGACAGGAGGCAGAGCTGGAAGTTGGAGAACAGAAGATGCCCAGATTTTCACTGGGAGGGACCAGGATTAGAAATGAGTACACCAGAGCGACCCTTCAGGTTATGAAGTCTGGAGAAAAAGTTAGCGAAACAAGGCGGAAATAGTTTGGACAGATATGTTGAAGGCAGAGTTGCCAGGCAGGAGGAAAAGAAGAAGACCGCATGCAGAGAAGATTCATGGATGTAATGAAGGAGGATATGCAGAGGGTTTGTGTGACAGAGGAGGATGCTGGGATACGGTGAGCTGCGGTGACCCCTAAAGGGAGCAGCCGGAAGAAGAAGAGGTGAAGACAAATATGACATCAAGAATGTTCATGTTGCTGCTTGTCTCCAATGTGTAAACTGTCTGCTAACATACACTCACCAGCCACTTTATTAGGCACACCCGCTTAGCTGCTTGTTAACATAAATATCTGATCAGCCAGTCACATGGCAGCAGCTCACGTGCATGTAGGCATGTAGCCATGGTCTGCTGAAGTTCAAACCGAGCATCCAAATGGGGGGGGGATTATGCAACTTTGAACATGGCATGGTTGTTGGTGCTGAGACTGATCATCGCCATCTCTAAAGTTTGCAGAGAATGCTCCAAAAAAGAGAAAATATCCAGCGAGCTGCAGTTCTCTGGGTGAAGATGCCTTTGTCAGAGGAGAATGGCCAGACTGCAGTAACTCAAATAACCACGTGTTGCTAGCAGGTAAGCAGCAGAGCATGGACCAAAATCTTTGAGGAATGTGTTACTTTTACAGGTATTTCTTCTGCCCTCAAGAGGCCAATAAATCAGCTAACAATGCTTTGATGATAGGTAGACTCCCAACATAACCACTTACCATCTTCATGACAAAATTATTACTGAAGAAAACAGTGGAAAGATGTTAGCCGTGCTGATATCAGCAGCGGTAAATATTTGATGATAGCGCAAAAGGAGTAAAAGTTGACCCCAGCGTTCACTGATGTAACAGAGAGTAATAATAACTTCACTGATTTCTCTTAATGACCGTCTGCAGACATGACGCCACGAGCAGCTCCTGATGTGCCTGTTTGCTGAGTTTGTTTCACTGGGGTCAACACTGAGAGCTGATGCAAGGAAGGTCCGTTTCATCAGTTTGTTGTGCGGAACGCTTGCATAAGAGCCTCATAATGACTGCGCTCCTCAGACAGCAGCATCATGGGCACAAAGCTGGATGAAGAAAACTTTTAATGGATTCAAGGATAAGAGTGTGAATGAATGTACAAATCCCAGGATTGTTTTGGAGCTAATTACGCTTTAATGAAAAGCTGCGGTCCATGTCCCAGCCCTCTGGATGCAAACACATTCACAAATGCTGCAATAGCAGCTAATTAATCCCACTTTTTATGTTGCGCTGCAGTAAAACCCTCAGCATGAGCACGACGGCTGTTCATAGATTCACACATGAATCAGCTTTTGTATGTATATTTTATGTTGCCTCATTTCGGTCTCAAGCCTCTTTTGTTCCTTTAATAATATCGCTGACAGTTTAAGATCCAACATACTCATGGCCATCAATCCACTTATTGCCCCGGCTCAGTTTTACATCAGTGAAACAGCTGTTGCAGACAGGAGCAGAGAAGGAGGCTGCATCCCCGAAATGCAGGACAAATGTTGTCATCACCTCACAGCAGGACACATCTGTACAGCAGCTGAACACAAATAGAAACTGACATGAGGGCGCAGCATCAGAAGATTGAAGTCTCCGTCTCACAGCAGTGCTACTGTTAGTGCAGTTTTTGCTTTTTGGATGTTTTGCTGCTGTTGTTGTTTTCACATTACACATATAGTGAGACTGTGGAGTGTCCAGAAATGACCCAGTGGATTGTTTAGTATTGTTACAATTATATTTTGGAGTTGAGAGCCATCCAGCAGATGTGCAAATTAGTAAAATCTAGATACAGTGAGAGCATAGACTGTATATAAAAGATGGATGTCACCACTGTGACATCATTCACTGGTGTTGTTTTAGAGAGTTTATAGGATGTGGAGAAAGACTGATGGAAAGTCAATCTACAGAGAGTCTGTAGAGACATATGTGCATGCAGTCCTGCAAAACATCAACAGCCGGACACATCACGCTATACAAAGGCTGAATGCCCATTGGTTGAAAAGATGTCTTGGAACAGGATAGGGAACCACAGGAGAGGAAGAAACATGTCAAAAGATGCATCAAATATCAAAAAAGCACACATGAGAGGCACACGCAATGAGCGCACTGGGCTTCTTTCATTTGCTTTTAACACTCAGATTCACTTTTACAGACAAAATGGAAAATAAGACATTTTTAGGGCTGCATGTGATTAACATGCTGCTGTTGTGTGAGCATTCGGTGTGGCTCCATTTCTAATTAAATGAAAAAGAAAAAAAAAAACATCCAGGCCTCACTCATCAAAAAGGCTCAACTAGAAGCTTCAAAAAAGGGACTTTTTAAAGGTGGGTGATGTCACTGTGGCCTATTGCCATCTTTTATATACAGTTGTCAGGGATTGCGCAAGCTTCAAATGAACTAGAAGTAAGTTATAAGCAGTAATAGCAATTACAGTAAAGCACCATTTATGGGGACAGAGCTACAAATGTGTTCTTTAAATGCACTGAGCAACAAAATGGTCCTACAGCATGTGTTCTTTGCAGCATTTCAGTTTTTTAAGGACATTTTAACTTCAAATGCAAGTAAATTTCCCCACTTCAAATACTTGAAGGGCAAAATAACATCACCGTGTGTCTCGTGGGACAAGGAGTTAGCAAGATGTTTTATGACTGCCCTGTCACACCTAAATAAAGCAGAAGTATGCCGTGTGCCCAGGTAGCAGCTTTGAGGGCTCTAAGTGCTCCGAGCTTAATGCCAACACTGCCTTGCAAATGTGAGGGCAATCACTACTGAGAGTTAGCTGTCTTAATTTGGCATACGAGCATACTACATTTGCTGATTAGCACTGACCACTAAGCAGGGCTGAGCTGATGGGAATGCCATTAGTTTTCCAGGTGTTTGTTCATAAATCAAAAGGGTTCACTAAAAACCAAGCAGTTTTCACAGACGGAACATCGGGGAACCTCGGGAACCATGAATTTCCATACAAAACTGAAAGTCTATGAACTTGATGTGTTTCAGTGTGGGCCCAAGTGGTGGACCAAGATCTGAAACATTGATCCTCTGAAAGACTGTTCACCACCAGGATGTCTGAAGCTTTGCTGTATGAAGCATCTTTAACAACACAGAAATATAGCGACTAACTCTAGATGTATGCAGAGTTACACTAAATAAATAAATACAGCAGTTACCCTTCTCCTTTAACAAGCCGCTGACCCACAGGTGCCCTATTCATCTATTGAGGCTGCACATGCACAGATCTCCTGACTGCAGCTGTAATTTACCTAACCACAAATATTTCAGAAACTCAACAAAAAAACTTCTCCTGCCGTCAGCCAAACAAAGATCTGACTCACTTTCCCTCAGCCTGCGGTTTATGCCACCATAGCATTCTTCTATCAGCTGGAGCTAAACCGCTGTGACTCAGCAGAAACATAAACATCTCACACGCCGCAAGGGACGCATGCAAACAAAGCAGAAAGGAGTCATATTTAATTCATAAGTCAGTGCAGTGCAGGAAAACCACATTGCCTGATCCAGTGACGCCTGGAAGGTCCTGGCAGCTGGACTCTGGAGGTCCAGGAAATGACAAGCAAGGGCAAGACTGCAGCCGCCACGAACCACACATCAGACAGGAAGGGGCCGCTTAGGCTGGTTAATGTCAGAGGATATTTACTGTCGCTGGGTGGGCTTTTGCATCCTGCAGGGCACAGCTGCATTTCCCATAGGACAGCTCCATTTTAATAGGCAGCAGAGGCATAATGAAGCATGGGTGGTGGATAAATGGATGCAGCAGAAGTGGCAGCCAAATTTATTTTCCCCCTGGGAATTGGGTCTTTGTAATCCAATGTGGAGGCAGAGCTGCTTGTCTTTTCCATACAGAAAAAATACCTGCCTTTTAAACCAGAGGGGCATCCGTGCTCTCAGTTACACCAAACCAAACGTAATCCTGACAAGCCACAGGTGCACTTAAGGGTTACTTGTATGCTAGATTTAATATTAATAATACAAACAGGCTCAAATAACATAGATTTGGACAGGGCACAAGATTACATGGAAACAACACGCATGTGGTTTAAAAAATATTTGGGTTATTTGACATGATGAAACTATGGTGGCTTTATCAATCTGATCATTTCCTGTTTGTGACGCTGCTCTCCTCTTCTGATTTATTCCCCTCTTCCCCACCACCTACAATA
>VUQK01043753.1:23973-34227 GCA_015106715.1 Bujurquina vittata | reverse complement strand
TTTTTTTTTTTTTTTTTTTGGGGGGGGGGGGTGGTGATAGTTGGAGACCACTTGGAATCAGTAGAGACATGAGTTATATTTTATGGTTTTAACAATACCGAGTATCCTGTTTCAGGGATGTGGGTCTTATCCCAGGTGTCCGGTACTGGAGCTGTTGTTTGAACCAGAGGCCTTCTGCAGGGAGAGAGGATCAGGGTGACTTTAACTGCGATATCAATGCCATTAACAGCCACAGAGGCTACAGAGCGAGTCTGTCCCTGAGCAAAAATCCAGAATTGAACACCATACGGTATAACATCTCCTAAATGACTACAAAACACTGCAGCACATCAACAAAAGTGGGTTAGCCTGAGAGCATTTAGTGTTTTTAGGATGACGTACCTGACTTTCTTTGTAAGAACATCTGCAGCAGAGACGAAGCGTGGCCGTCTGCACACGAGCCTTTTAGTGCAGTAACGCTTGTTTGTCTGAATCATGTCTGAGGGAGGAAAAAGGTCTCAAATTACACATAATTATAAATCCAATTTTATGATTTAAAATGCCGACGTAGGCAAACACAGAGAGTTTCCATATTCTTTGTTACCCTGGAAACTGAGTGAATACCACTGCGAGCCAGCAGTGAACTCCACCACGTCTTTATCGTTGGCCAGGAACTTCTCCTCCAGCTTTGTGCTGTTGATGTCTGCTGGTTTGTGTCCACCTGTCTGCAAAGCAAGAAAAGTAACCTTTAAGCAAGCACAGAATATACGATAATGTACATTTCAGTTTTATCCCGGAAAATCGAAGGCTGGAATTCTGTCACGTGGCTTCTGCTCTGAAAGTCTTTATCAAATGTTCTTTTTGAAGGTCTGAACCTGCGGGACAAAAAGATAAAGATGTACGCAGACTTCAGCTTTGGAAGTCGGAGAGTTGAGCCTCCAAACTTTATTTTTATTTTTTGAATTCAGCAGTCCAGTACGAGCATGCTCGAGTCCCACGGCCACTTGAGCACAGCTGGTAAATGGCTTCGTTGATCTTTTGGTCAGAGGTGCCTGAGCTGTTTGCACACTGTGTGGCAGCCAGTGTAGCTCACACTGTGAATCACAAGACTAATATAGGGATATTAATTTCCCTTAAGAGTAAATGTTTGGCAGCTTCACTTTGCTCCCCTTGTGTTAGGCCTTCATGGGAGTTTAAATAGAATATTGGCTACAGCAGCAGCGATCGCAGTGGCCTCCAAACTGTCACTGAAACAGAGGTGCAGAGGCCATTTTTAGCCCAGATCAGCTCCACTGGCTTTTCTCGCTGAGGCATGCTGTCAGCGTGCATATCTTCAATAAAACTCTGGGCTGCTGCAGATATTTTCCCCCCCGTACACCGTTTACTAACTCACAAAGATATCTGGTAGGAACTGTGTCACAATTACACCACTCTATGACGTGGCATCACGCACAGCAAAGACTTTAACCTTTGATTTGTTAAAGTTGTTGCTGATAAGAACTGAAATGTTTGAATTTAAGAATTCAGTTAGTTACATTTGTTTCTGCAGGTACTCACATCTGATGAATACATGTTCCACTTCCCAAACTCATCCTGCCAGTACCAAAGCCACTCAGTGGTGTGGATGAAGGTCGGCTCGATCACTGAGTTTTCCGTCGAGAGTCGGCGCACTTTGTCTGATCCGCAGGTCATCGTGTCAAAGTGCACGGCCGGGCTGGTGCTGGTGTGACAACCAAGATATATGAAGCATAACGTGACCATTTAAATACGCGTGCTAGCGATGCACTGAGTGCTGTCCTGTTGCAACAGAAATGTAGTTTACAGTGTTATTAGATTAAAGGTCTACAGTAGGAAATAAATGTCAGGATATTTAATTCTGTGATGATTGCTGTTGATCATTCCCCCTTTTTTAAAAATGAAATCTCCAGACATCTCCACTTTGGTCTCCTCTGTTCAAAGGACACACTGATCCAGACGTTCTGGGGCTTGTTTAGATGCAACTTAAGAAGCTTTTTCCTGCAACCCTTTCAAACAAGTATGTGTGTAGTAGGCAAAGGAAAGCCTCACATTCCACATTAACTATAAAACTCAGGATGACTGAGTTAAAGAATCTATCTCTTCATATCCATAATCTATAATCCTAATTTAAGCATTTACATTATATACCTGTATGATTTACTGGGATCACAGTAGTCTCTCTCAATTGTCTCGTTATCAGGCAAAGCAGTCCACTGGACTCCCTTTTGAACCTCCCATCTGTACGGCATCTTGTCGTGAGCTTTATAACATCGATCTAAGAAGAAAGAATAATGAGAGCGGATCAAAGTCAAGAAACAGCTACACTAAAACCTTGAAACAGAATAATGGCAATGAATTTCTCACCGTCATGTTTGCAGTGTCCTTTAATGAAGTACATGCATATCTCTGTTTTGTCTGAAAGAAACAAGCAACATGTCACACACTTCTTGCAGACAGCAGTTTTAGTTTTTCTCCCAACAGACGTGTTTGCAGCTGCGGTCATTCACCTCTGACTGGCCTCTGTTTATTGTTCTGCCCTTTGTCGCCTTTGGCAGCTTCCTCACCGACAGCAGCGTGGATGTCACTGAAGGAACGAGTTTTTTGGAGGGGCTGATGGTAGCCCCTGTTGCCGCCTCTCCCTCTGACAGTCGCTGAAGCTTTTTTCGGACGACGTGTCCGTTTTCTAGTCTCACCATTCTCACTGGTCGCATCATTGTCACTGGTAGCAGCCGAGATGTCGCTAATGGGAGAGTTTTTACCACCGTCTTCATTCAGTCCATCGCTGGTGAACAGACTTAAGTCATCAAAGTCAGCAAAGAAGTCACTAAATGAACTGGCTCCAAACTCCAGTGGGTAGAAGATCTGATTTCTTCCATTACCCCTAATGCCCCTGCTGCCCCTACCACCTCTGTTGCCCTGATTGCCACCTCTACCGCCATGATTGCCACTTCTGTTGCCATGATTGCCACCTCTGTTGCCCTGATTGCCACCTCTGTTGCCCTGATTGCCGCCTCTCCCTCTTCCTCTCCCTCTCTGCCTTTGTTGACCACGCTCGTTGACTGCAGCCAGCCTCAAAGCCTCTTTATTTGCATACACAGGCTTCAAGGACTGAAAGAGGGTTCCAGGTATGCTTTTTTCTTGCAAAATTTTTAACGGTTGTGGAGCATTAAAGTTGTGGTTCTTCGAGCAGCTGCACTCACGACTCACGTACTGCTCACAGATGTGAAGCCTCTTGCAATCATAACCATCATTACACTTGCCGAACTCTCCATCACCGTTGTTGTAGTTATGGCATATCTGGTGGAGAGAGGAAAAGACAGTTACAATAACAGACTGTAAAAAAAAGACAGATTATAAACATACACTGTATATAAAAGGTGGATATAGCCGTGTGACGTCCCACTTTTTTTTTAACCAGTTCAAAGCGAGAGGTGGATCTGCCTGAGAAACTGAGGACATGCTTAGCATCCATATCACAGTGACAATAATTTTACTAGGAAAATGTTTGCTGAGTTCACTTATAAACTTCTGTACAGCAGGAAGTCTTTTTTGCAACGAGCACAATCTCCCCCTGCTTTTATATGCAGAGGTTAAGTGTATCATTTATATACAGTTTATAGACAAAACAGAGAAGAAGAAAAAAAAAACACTGCATGCTTTTTGATATTGTTGATGTTCAAAACTTTAATCTTCTGTGTAATCAGCGCAGCAGAAAATGTGTCTTAAAAGTGAAGGACAGCTTATATTTGGTGAAGAACTTTAGCAGTAAGCAGCTCTAATGAAAAAGAATTATCACATCTAGGATCCAATTACAGTTAATAAGTTACCCAATGATTGACAGTTTGTGGAGAACAATATTTATATTGTACTGTGTGGATTCCCCAGCGCAATCTGCCAGTGCCCTATCTCGCAATTTCAGAAAATTTGTGTTCTTCGCTGCCCACACCCACCTCTGCAGCGAGATGCATTAAAGTCAGCTTGCTAGTTTCTAACAAACACTCAGAAAAACTGCACCAATCACTAAATGCCTTGGCTATCAGTACGGCTGAGGGATTAATTACCTCCACTAAGGAGGTCATGTTTATGGTTTTATCTTTAAAGAAAGTGCAGCTGAGAGAAAGAAGAATGAGCTGCCTCGTTAGTTAGAAACATACAGTAGTTTAAAATTATATAATTAGCTCAAGTTATTAATGTCCAGTTATTTACAAATCAATAACTATTATGCATTACTTATTCCTACGTAATGTTTGTGTAGTCAAAGTAAACCTCTGTCACGCTTCCCTCATTTCAGTTTTACTGCACTGCAAACTCCTTAAAGTACGTTTAAAGAGAACAAAGAAAACAAAATGAATATATACAAATACACAACGACTCCCTTTAAAGTAAATACTGCACAGAGTGTGAGCTGCCCTGGTGGTGAATATACACTGCTCAAAAGAATTACAGGAACATTTTGGAAACAGACCAGATCTCAATGGGAAAAAAAACATGCTGGATATCTGCAGGGATATGAACTGGGTAATGAGTTAAGAATGAAAGGATGCCACATCGTTTGATGGAAAATAAAATTATCAACCTACAGAAGCTGAAATCAAAGACACCCTGAAAATCAAAGTGAAAAAGGATGCAGCAGGCTGGAACATTTTGATGAAATTTTATTGCAGCAACTCAGTTTGTGTGGAGTTTGTGTGGCCTCCATGTGTGAACGCATGCCCGACAACATCGGGTCTCCAACAGAAACAACAGATGGCATCCTGGGGGAGTCCCAAATCTGGACCAGGGCGGCTCACACTCTATGCAGTATTTACTTTAAAGGGAGTAGTATCTACAGCTGACTGTTAATAAAACTGTCTGTGTGACATTTGGGACATGTAGCTTTGACTCTAAATGCCTTTCGTTTATACCTTTTGGGAAGAAAGAAAAATATCAAGATATTACTTTTGGTCCATATCACCCAGCCCTACCCAGAGGTGTTCTATTGGATTTAGGTCAGGTGAGTGTGGGGGCCAGTCAGTGACATCAGTTCCTTCATCATCCAGGAACTGCCTGCATATTCTCACCACATGAGGCCATGCAGTGAGCACAGGGCCCACTAGAGGATGTCGGGCCCTCAGGCCACCCTTATGAAGTCTGTTTCTGATTGTTCAATCAGAGATGTTCACACAAGTGGCTGCTGGAGGTCATTTTGTAGCTCTGGCAGTGCTCATCCTGTTCATCTTTGCACAGAAGAGCGGATACCGGTCCTGCTGATGTGTTAAGGACCTTCTACAACCCTGTCCAGCTCTTATAGAGTAACTGCCTGTCTCCTCCATGTTCTTGAGCTGGGTGACATAGCAAACCTTCTGGCAATAGCACATATTGATGTGCCATCCTGGAGGAGTTGGACTGCCTGTGCACCAGCAGTAACACTAACCCTAGCCAAATGCAAAGCTAGTGACAAAGCAGTCAGAAAAGATGAGGAGGGAAGAATGTCAGTGGCGTCCACCTGTTAAACCATTCCTGTTTTGGGTGGGTTGTCTCATTGCTGCCCCACTAGTGCACCTGTAGAGAATTTCAGTAACACCAAAGCAGCTGAAACTGATGAACACCCCCCTCTGCTGCTCACTGACCAGACCAATATCCCAGAAGTTTAACTGACTCGATGCTGAACTCTGACTAAAAAGAGTTCCTTCAATTTTTTTATACTTCAGGAATGATGTAACAAAAAAAATATGAAAATGGAAAAATAGAAACTGAATGATAACTAAAAAAGGAATTCACATGATGTCAAACTGAAGTGCTGACGGTGAATAAATGCAGATCCAGATCATTTTGTGACGTAAAAAAGGTGGTGTGATGTTTTCTGAGCTAAAAGCAAACTGGACAAACATGTCAGGGGGTGTGGCGTGTGTGTTTTTAGACTTACTTCAGGAAGGAGTGCATTGTCGCTCTGCAGCAGCAGTGTGCACAGCTCCTCCCGTCTCAGGCTCTGCAGCTTGTGCTCTCTCAGAAGTCTTTGGTTATGATCAGAGGTCAGCTCGTGGGAGAAGCGACAGCCCCTCCTGTTATAAAGAATCCACACAGGCTAGTCATGACTGTGAGCATTCGTATTCATTTGCTCCATTAAAAAATAAAAAGAAAGAAAGAAAAAAAAACTGTCATCCACTAGCTGACAGCTCTTTGGGCAGTGATTATGATAGCTTATGTATCTGGTACAAAGCCAGCTGTTAGAGAGTGTCAGTGTTTTCAGAGCAAAGGGTGAAAGTTAAAGGACAGCCTGAGAATTCATGGACACATTATGACATGAATATCAAGCTAAGTTTGAAGTTTAAAAAATGTATTTTTGCAGGATTAATGTACGACCAACTTTTTAGATGTAGCTGGATAGAAATTAGTATCCTTTTAGGCTAAACTACAACCAAACATCTCATAAAAAACACAGAATCTTTATTAAATACCTTTTGCTTGTTTGTTTGTTTATTTTTCGGCTCACTACTACGCTAAACTGATGGTGCTGCTCCGCATAAAAAAATCAGAAAATCAGTCTAAGACGCCGCCAGATGTCAAATGTAAGATTTCCCAGCAGTCCCTGAACGCACCGTCAGTGTCAGCTGATGTTTTTCAATCCAGTCATTGTTCAGGGCCTTTAAACCCGGAATATTTTGCAATATACACATAAAATATACCACACAGACAGTGACAGTATCGCTGCTCCCTGAATCACAGCAGCTCTGACCGACTTTGAAGCAAATATATTTACCTGAGCTGCGTGAACTGGCAGAAGCCGCTGAACAGGAAGTTCTTGCACAGGTGCAGACCCCCGCATGTCTCCGGGCACTCTCTGACTCTGCAAAGTCTCAGGGGGGTCCTGGCCACCACCTTCGGCTGTCCGTTTGGACAACACGAAACAAATTTCTCTCGGTTACAAATGATCTCCGAGACTTTCGAGGGGTCGTCGGAAAATAGATTGTATAATAAATCATCGGTGTCTATTGCGCCTTGGTTGGCGCAGATTATTCTCAGTATTTCTGACTCCATCTCGCTGAGTTTCCTTCCACCTGTGCGAACAAAGGTGAGCTGCAACTGAGCGGCTGCTGGAAAACTTCAGTCATTTATGACGACTGGAAAGCGAAACCCAATTTTTAGCCGGATTTGATGCTGCAACGCTGCTTTTTGCCCCTTCGGGGCGACACAGGCGCATCCCACACCTGCGCTGACTCTGATGAGAAAGAGGGCTTTCTGCTGCTGAGCACAGTGGAGACATTTCCAGTAAAGAAAATATGGAGTCTGTTTAATACAGACCCCCCCCCCCTCCTCCCAGCCAAATATTAGATTTTTTTTTTCAAAGATGCATTTTAATAAAACTTTGCTGTATCATTTCAGGCAATTGGAAACCGAAACTTAACTGCTTTCAACAGATAACTTTTGCCACTTGGGGGCGTCACAGTGTCGTGTGCGTCCCACACCTCCACGAATCAAAGAAGTTTCTTTAAATTAATTCATAAATTTTATCCAACTAAGCACTGTCTTCAGAAATACAAAACTGATGTCGATACTTCCCGCTCTTTCTGTAAGCTTTATCCAGAAACGTCTGTTCATCTGTTTTGGAGCGGTACATGCTCGAAGAACTTTTTTAAGGGCATTGTCGCACTGATAACCAGCTACATCCATCCTTATCAACATAATCTTGTTTCTTTCATATTCATAAAAGTAAAATAATGCACAGGAAACCACTTTCCGACCTCTTCATAACTGATGTAAAAATGTATCTTGACTCAATCTCAGACTCAAATAACAAAAATGTATTTATGTAATTTATTTATTTTTTCCCTTTTTTTTTGGTCTGTTTTGACAGTTGTCTATCTTTAAGATTTATATCTACATTTTTTCTTACATATTATGTCCTATGTTCATCACTGTACACAATTTCTTTTGAGACTGGTATAACTATTATAAAGTTCTAAATAAAGTTTATTTAAAAAAAAACTTTGCGCACGTGTCACACGATTCCGGTGACACGTGCGCATAATTCATGTGTTCTGTCGGCACAAAGGATTTATGAAATGTGAGTTAGTATAATAACCGTGAACAAATGTCACAAAGTAAATAAGGGGGCCTGTTTGGGACAGTCTTCCACCTCTATCAGTGCTGACAGACTTTACTAATTTACTTTAGTAAAACTACTAATAATACTCTAAGATAGTCCATTACAGGTAAGAGGGACTCAGTCACTTACTTAAATATAATTGCAAATTAATCATTATTAGTGTTTTTTAACAGTTTCCAGAATAATGCCATATTTAAATTCTCATCCCAAACATCAGAAATGATATTTTATTAGTTTAAATACAGCATTCTAATAAAATACAGGCATACAAAGTGTAGAAGCAGACTTGTATAACTGGGACAGTGAGTAGAAGTGAGTATGAAGTACAAATAGTACTAAGTCTTACTTTTATAATTAGGCAACATTAGATCTGCCAGGTCCACAAATGAGAGCAAGCTCACACTGAGCACGTGTTACAGACTGAAAGTCTGGAGTCGTCGTAGCGAACGTTATGGTCCCTGAAACCTCACCCGGCATGACCAGTTTGGCAGTGGGTCAGTGGTGGTCCTTGAAGGGTGACACAGACCTCCACTTGTTAGCCAACATGACTGCTGTTTGTTGCCATCAGGACTTTGTGCCATGCTCATGGAGTCTGCTTCTAAGTTTGCTCAGAAACATGCACGAGTAGCTCATTGGAGGTCAGTCTCAGGGCTCTGGCAGGGCTCCTCATATAAAGGAGCTAGCTGTCCTGAGCTGATGCCCCTCTTTGCTTCTGGCGAGGTGTCCTTGTCCAATATCTCTTACGCACTCTTGAGACTGTGCTGGGAGACAGAGCAAACCTTCTGCACACATGGATGTGGCATCCTGGAGGAGCTGGACTAACAATGTAACCTGAGTAGCCTGCTGTGTTCACGTTACCAGTAATCTGAGCTGGCCTCGACTTCTTTTAGCATTGCAATGACAGGGCTGAGTACCAACCAGTCATGTTCTTCTTATGTTTGTGGAAACACACAAACCCAGGTAAGGTACTGAAAAGTACAGCAAAACTAAAGCGCCGCTATTTGTTGATATTTGCGTTCCCAGAAGTTGGTCTTTGCTTCCGGCTGACATCACAAAGGTTGTCTGAAGCTGTCATCAGGCACCAACACGTGATCCAGCATGTGTCTCAGCCAAGTCATTGAGAATTCATGACTCTAATGATCTAATCGGACACAGTGGCCTTCATCATTACTTCATACAGAATGTATGAAGTTTGTGTACTTTCTGTAAACACATCTACAAATGCGATTGTGCCAACCTGTTTTCATGAGCACCTTCAATTTGCACATTAAAACAAACTGAACACGGTGAGAAAATCTTGGCCAATCAATTACGATTCAAGACAAAATCTTGAAGCTCCTGTCACCCAGGAAGAAATCAAAGCAGCTATATCATCCATGCAGTCTGGAAAAACGCCGGGGCCTGATGGATTCTCAGCGGATTTCTTTAAGACATTCGCAGGTGATCTCTCTTCCTTTTTGCATTTAGTCTTTAAGGACTCGCTGGAATGGGATGCTCTCCCTCCTACATGTTATCAAGCCTGTACCTCCCTGCTGTTGAAAAAGGACAAGGACCCATTGGACTGTACATCTTACAGACCTATATGGTTATTAAACACTGATAGCAAGATACTGGCTAAATCGCTGTCTCGTCGACTAGAAAATGTCCTCCCTGCCATTATCTCCCCTGACCAGACTGGCTTTATTAAAAATCGCCATTCTTTCCACAATATTAGACGTCTGTTTGACATCATCTGTACATCTGATAACGATGTGGCAGAATGTTTGATTTCCATGGATGCTGAAAAGGCATTTGATAGAGTTCATTGGGATTATTTGTTTTTTACTCTGGAGAAGTTTGGTTTTGGCCCCTTATTTTGCTCTTGGATAAGACTGTTATACAAGTGTCCTTTGGCTTCAGTGTTAACAAATGGCCAATACTCAGAATATTTTAGGTTGTATCGTGGAACAAGGCGGGGCTGTCCTTTAAGCCCACTTAGCAATTGAGCGACTTGCTATCGAGATCCGTAACAACGGGGAGATACAGGGCATCCGCAGAGGCAACTTTGACCACAAGGTGTCACTTTATGCTGACGATTTGCTTTTATATATTTCTGACCCTCTTAATTCATTACCTGTAGTACTCCAGACGCTGGATAATTTTGGAAAAGTGTCCCGGTATAAAATTAATTT
>VUQK01043753.1:8360-23953 GCA_015106715.1 Bujurquina vittata | reverse complement strand
CAGGAAGTTCTTGCACAGGTGCAGACCCCTGCATGTCTCCGGGCACTCTCTGACTCTGCAAAGTCTCAGGGGGGTCCTGGCCACCACCTTCGGCTGTCCGTTTGGACAACACGAAGCAAATTTCTCTCGGTTACAAATGATCTCCGAGACCTTCGAGGGATCGCCGGGGAAGAGATTATATAATAAATCATCGGTGTTAACTGCTCCTTGGTTGGCGCAGATTATTTTCAGTATTTCTGACTCCATCGTTTTCCACTGCGTTTCCTTCCACCTCTGAGACCAGCTGCAACCGAGCGGCTGCTGCAAAACTTCAGTATCATTTATGACGACTGGAAACCGAAACTCAATTATTTTTTTTAATCGGAGTTGATGCTGCAACGCTGCGGTTCTCCACTTGGGGGCGTCACGGCGCTGTAGGACCTCCGAGCATCCTCCACCTCCACTGAATCTGATAAGAAAGAGGGCTTTCTTCTGCTTTATAGCTGAACAGAGTGGAGACATTTCCAGTAATGAAAATACGGAAAATATGTATAATACAGCCCCCCCCAGCCAAATATTAGAATTTATTTAAAGATGCATTTTACTAAAACTTTGCTGTCATATCAGCCAGGCGTCATTGTTGAACTGTGTATTGATGTGATCTAAAGTCTTTCTGCACACACACCTCTCCTTCCTCTTCAAAGCATCTGTAATCAGATTACTTTGTTTTTACAGTAGGTGTTTACGAGTAGATATGCCGCTTAAAATCTGATTACTGTAATCCCATTAATGCCATCTGTTACCCCCACCAGCAGAATGGGTCCTGCCCTCTCAGAAATACAAGCAGGAGCATTGCACTTATTTCCTGTTAGCCGGAAATTCACATAAATACTTAGTATTGACTTTTTACATTGTTTTTTTATTTAGATGAACTTGCAGGCATTTGTGTGCACATTAACAGATATGTTTCATTAGCACTGGAAACCGGCTCACCGGGTCTTAGCCTGAAGAGGAACATTTAAAGTTCCCCAGCATCCCTCATCTGCATTTTCTTGTTAACGTGCAGCACATTCCCCACCAGCTTCATTGCTTCCTGTCCCCCTCCCCTGCTCCGAGGAGAATAAACAAGTGATTTTTCCATGCCTTTTTTTTTCTCTCTTTTTTTTTTATTGCCTGTCACTTCTTCCACCATCTGCTGCCACCAGAAACTATGATGCTTGTTATTCTGGAAGAGCAACATTCTTGTTTAGTACCAAAATACAGACAAATCTGACCAAGAGGCCAAGTTGTTAAACCATAATGGCCAAGTTAAGTAGCCTACTATAAATTCTCTTGATTACTGTGATGGTTCAGCAGTAATTATATCCTATATAATCGATCACGTTTTTCTTCAACTATTAACTGTTTTTTTTTGCCCATCTGGGGGCAGAAAATCAAGCTATTACCACTTAGAGTTGATTATTTACAATGCTGACCGAAGTAAAACGAGCAGTCCATTCTAGTCGTTTGGACTACTTTTTTATTTGGGCATTAAGCTGCTAAACTCTCTACCAGAAACAATCCTGTCTGCTGTTTGCAGGGAGGGAGGGTACAGCGCTTTTACATAGCTGCCCACAGTGATTAAAAACAATCAGAGTGGTGACTATGAACCAAATCAATAAGCCATGAAATCAAAACACTTGGCTAAAAGAGGCTCAAAACAGATTAAACCCTCTACGCAGCTGAGGAGAACTGAGGGTTTGACCACTAGCCACGTGACCGCTAACCACTCTTTGTCTGCCATGATGGATGTGCGATGCTGTAGGGTCAAGTGAATAAGGGGCCAATAACACAGGAAACAGGTCACAAAAAAATTTGTGTTCCCTGAAAACACTGGCAAATCCTTCTTGTGATTGCTTTGGCTGCTAGCAGATTGCCATTAGTTTAGATGGAAGACATCAAATGTCAGCAAACACTCTGGAATAGTATGACTTGATATATCGGTAGATCATCGGCCGATATTAGCTATTTGCCGATATGTTGGTATTGGCATGTGGCGCAGTGGGTAGGTGCAACTGGAGGTTCGAGTCCCTGTCTGAGCGCATGCTGTCATTGTGTCCCTGGGCACAATGACAGCACATTCACCTAAGTGTGAATGTGTTGTGCGGTTGGTGTTTGGTGGTGGTCGGAGGGGCCGTAGGTGTGAATTAGCAGCCACGCTTCTGTCAGACTGCCCCAGGGCAGCTGTGGCTACATTAGTAGCTTACCACTACCGGGTGTGAATGAATAGGGCACGAAATTGTAAAGCGCTTTGAGTACCATGAAAAGCGCTATATGTCAGGCATTATTATTATTGGCATATATAATGTCTGATAAATGAAAATGTAATAAGTAAAGAGGAATTGGGAGAAACATCCTTCCACCACGTGATGATTGTTGACAATGCTGAGTTAGCGTCGAGCAGAATGTAAATGAGTAATGGATTTTTTTTTTCAAATGTTACCACCTTCTCGGCTATTAGTTGGTGAGTGTTTGCAGTCAAGTTGCCATCTTCTATTCAAACTATGGACAACCACGCCAATCTCATGGAAACCGGGAGGAGATTTTTGGTTCAGTGCTCTCCTTGCGACTGATTTCCTCCGGTGACAGCCAGCAGCCTCCAAAAATCACTCACCAGCCGGTTGGGGAATACACATTTTCCCCACCAGTGGCTGCATCTTGTCCTGTGCAACAGACAACTCTCAAGCAATGTCAGCATAGTGTCATGCAGGAAACCTCTATAGTAGGAAGTGTAAAAATCTTGACTGATGCTTATATTTTTCGCTCAAAGGAATCCTCTGAGGCTGAAAATGAAACCAAAGAATTAAGTGTTGGTAACTGTACTTTTGCAGTCAACGGCTAACGTTGACTCCTAAACAAGACATTTAGTAAAACTGGAGCGGAAATAAACATTACAGTACGAGTTAACAGTAGGAAAAAAGTGTAGTGAATAGCAAGGGGTACGAATCTGCCTGATGACTGCTTTAGACGTCTGCACTGAGTCTATGTAGAGCCTATGATGTGGCCTACACATGTGGCTGCCAGCATTTATATTTGTGCGTGGTGTGTCTCCGTCACTCTGCCATTTCCGCCAAAAAAAAAAAATATTAGTTAGTAGTAGAGCTTCTCTCTTCGGGTTGATCCACTCTTGATGTGTGGGGTGTGGGGTGATATATGTCAGATTACACCCTAAGTTATGGCGTAGGTTTTTAAAGGGGTTTGCGGTTATGACGTTCCTAAGATGCAGATTAAACAAGGGACCAAGGGAACGGGAACGTTAGTAATCCTGCAAGACGTGCAAACTAGACTGCTGCTGTTGTGTATTTGTGACTGTACATTTTTGTGCTTTGCTGACTTTACTGCCGGAGAGCGTTCAACTCGGGAATGATGTCACTCCCACTCCGACATCCGGCTTCAAATGCAAATCTATCATTTCCTACCAGAGGAATAGAGCGTAAATGAATTATCCATGACTTATTATCACAGTAAAGCAAGATTAGCATGGACTCATAAATGACAAATATTAGGGAAGGAAAAAGATATCGGCTCATACACTGGATTTTTAAATCACCAAATAGTTGTATAGAGGTGGCAAGAATGTAGCTTTATCCACTTCTGTGTTAGCGTCACTTTTCAGGCCTGGAAGCTGTCCATTTTTTAGATACAGTCTGTGTGTTATACCTAAATACATGTTCTGAGAAAGCTCAAAAAGACAGCCCAGTGCCAATGTGACCTATTGATTTTAAAAATCCCTTGACAACAACCACTCACTCTTTTCAGTCTTATGTGCTCAGATTTTTTTGTTTCTTGTACTATTACTGCATTTACCCCGGTTTGCTTTACAAAGCATTTCTCACGCAGAGGTGACTTTACAATAAATATGAACTAACTCATCTCACATCAAATCCTTACATTCCACAGGCTGATATTCCCTCTACACTGACTCTGTTGTATTTTGCACTGCAGGCAGTCTAATTAAAGCACGGAGCTTTAGCATATTGTGTAACCGCATTTGCCTTAAGCTCTGATTTAAAAGAAGAAAAAAAGAAAGAAAGAAAATCAGTCTGTCTTTCAGCTTCTCCGCCTGCAGTTGTGTGTAGCTACGCGACCTGCCTGCGATTTCCTGCTTTGGGTTTCCCTTTAAAAGGGGGCAAGGCTCAATGCTGGGAATTCACGTCATTTCGCCGTTTTACACACATCCAGATCAATGAGAGAGAGAGAGAGAGAGAAAGAGAGAGAGGTGTCCGCCGAGCTCTCTCTCTCTCTCTTCGCTCTCGCTCTTCCAGGAAGGGATTATTAACCAGCGCGCTGCCGACATGTGAAGGGAAAACACACGCAGACAAAAGAAGTTTTCACACCGACGGCCACGCCATGGACCCGGCCAGCAGATAAAGGAAGGAGGGGGGCGGAAAGAAAAAAAAAAAGGGGGAAAGAAGCGGGCTACATGAAAAAAACAAGTTGTCCCACAAACACAAGCCGAGCAGTCGGGCTGCCGCTCGCGCTGCAGCTGTGCGGGTTTGTGTAAGAAAGGAGAGACGATAAAGAGCGGAGCGCGACGGAAAAGTTGACTGCAGATAATGTCTGAATCCTCCTCCGCTGCGAACAAGGTAACACTCGTTTCTCCCACTCCATCGTTTGCCTTCAGAAGACACTTTGGTGTGTTAGAGCCGTGAGGCTGGCGTGCGAGCTTGCTGCAGTTTGTTTTGCTCGTCATCTGTTGCTCCGAGTTCGCCTCCACTGTGCTGCTCATGACCGGGAGAAGTCGTGACTGTGTGCGACCGTTTGCGTTACCGAGCCGCAAAGTGAGCGGAGATGAGGGGCGAGCGAGTTGCAACTTGCAATTGAAGCGTCAGTAGGAAAGCCTTTTTAATTGATTTATTTTTGCTTTAGCAGTGTCCGCTTGGCGTTAGGACTGCAGCTGTAGCTGAATTTAGCGTTTTTACAGCGAAAAAGAGCTGAACTCTAAATTTGAAGTGTACTGGGGAAAAAATGATGGATTTTTTTTCCTGCCTTTTTAACGGCGAGGAATCAAACAGAAACAACCAAAAAGAATAGAAAACAATCAACTGTTAGATGAATATATAAATATATATTTAGAGTTCCTGATTGCCTGCATTTGTTTAATTCTTTTCCGATAGCTGTTACAGACATTTCTTTCCCCCGAGATGGACCAATTGTGACATTAATGGGCAATCCAGATATCAGTACAGAAATTATAAATTTTATTATCATATTATACATTATTTATGAATGCCACACTTACCTTGCTAAATGCCATCATATCTGCCAATGTGTAGAAAGCTGCCTACAAACCAAAAAACAATACTGATACCAAGCCAATATTGACCCGATTTTGTTTTCGATTTTGTCCTTGTTCTTTAGTCTTACTTTTGCAGTAGGGAAACAAAAATATTATCTAAAGAAAGTAGAGACCAACTGATGTATCTGCAAGCTGATACTGAGTGATATTAGCTATTTGCTGGTCTATTGGTATCGGTCTATTTAGTGGCAGATAAATGAAAACGATAAAATATAAAACTGCATCCACATTTGAAGCGATTTGCTCATCGTGCATTGTTTGAAGCTGCCTACTGATTGCTTCTGGATACACTAGGCTGCAGTTGCCTAGGTGACCTTTAATGTTTTTGCTACCAGGTTATTTCAGTCACCGGCATCCTGCACTGTCGTTGGTAGTTGCTTCAGTTCCACTTTGTTGCTGCAAATTGCTACAGTGTGGATGCAGCTTGAAGATTAACCAGGAAAAACACCCTTCAACCATGTTGTGAGTGTTGACGTTGCATAGTTGTCCACTAGAGGGATCTCTGCAAGTTTCCTGCTGGCAGTATCAGTGTTTGGAATGCCACAAACACAACACAACAGCTGATAAATAAATAAATACACATAATAAAGATAGATTAGGGAAATCTGTTTACGTTCCATGTGTTTGTGAGGGAAAAAGGGGTGATATATTTGAATATTTGTTTTTTAAATCACCAGATATCAATATTGGTCTTAAAAATCCGTAAAATGTACAGTAAAACTGATCTGTCTAAAAAACAGGTAAACATCATCCACTGCCATCGGTTTCTTTCAATGAGGCCAATATATCGATGGTGATATATGAGGGCATCGCTAATTCTTTTTGGCTTTTGTGGCTGTTGGTCATACTGTGTGTAAACAATTTAAAGCCACTCTGCGCTTGCCAAGAGCATGTTTGACGTGTTGTTATCCGAGTGATCCATTCATTAATCAATAATGAAGATGCTCCGCTGCTGCAGCACGAGGACAAAAACCAGTGCTAAAAATAGCTGATTAACCTGCACCACTTTTCTTTTGTGATTATTGTTTTTATCGTACAAAACTGGCTTTGTGCATTTTGGACATTAATCAAAAATACAAGTAACTGGGACATGTAATAATAGAAATATTATTTGAGATGGCAAGGTCAGCCTGAAATAGCTCAAAGCAATGCACACTGTCCAGTAACTGACAGCGAGAAATGATGTTTTTGTTTTGCGAGGGATGTATTGCTCATTACTGAGTCTGATGTCAGGGCACGATTGCCGAGTAATGATCCGGATTTCAGTCTGAGAAGTTTTACCGTCAGAGCGAGAGAGGACGGCTCCCCCTCACCTCCAGCTCTGTTGCAAATCACTTTCCGTCGGTCCCAGTGGTCGCGTTTTCTTAGACCAAGGCGGAGCTGTGTGAAGACACAGGCAGCTGAATTTTCAGACAAATGAATGTCAAGTTGAGGGAGAACGGCTTTCTGCCTCTGAGAGGAGGAAATAGAAGACTGAAAGATTATTGCTCGGCTTCCACAGGAAATTCCTGGTACATGCAGGTCTCAGAGTAGCTGCGAGGTTAAAACAGGCCGAAGGGGGAAACAGCAAAAAAAATAAAAAAATAAAAAAAAAATCCAACCCCCCCCGAGATTCATTTCCTCAAGAAACTTAGGTGGAATCATGCTTTGCAGGAAAGGAAACCAGTGAACAGAAAATGACCACAAACTGGAAAACCTCACACCTTTAGCCTGCACTCAGTACGTGTTTTATACAATGGCAGAGCTCAGTGTCTCAAACCTCAGAGCATCTTGGAGAATACAGCTGTCTTCGTCATAGAAAGATGTTAACAGTTTAATGTTACACAGTCTAAAGCAGTCATGGTATGCTCTAATGTTAGATTTATAGAGTTCAAGCCTCTGACAGAATCTCACAATAATAGATAAATCTTCACAGTTGAGAAGCAGAAACTAGTGAGAAACTGGGGTCGTTGCTTGACAACTGTCTGACAAATAGGACCGAGAAATTCTTAGAGGATGGTTTATGTGATGCAAAAAAAGTCTCACGTTCACCTGTGTACTGACTAACTATGGAAAAACTAGAACTTGCATCATTTTATTATCATATAGTCCACTTTTATGTTAATTCAGGGATTTTTCTGATTGTTATCCAAAGATATTTATAAACCGAGTGTGTAAAATCCCAGAAATCATGAAAAGGATTATTTCCTTGCAAACAAAACAAAGCTCCAAGATATTACCTGTTAAAATCACGCAGGCCAAAGTAAAGGAGCAAATGGGCCAAGAAGGAAATGTTATTGGTGATAAGAGGATTCATTCTTTTCACTCCAGATTAGTCAAACAATGAAAATAATGTTCACATTTTGACTTATTAAGTAAGAATGAAACCCAGAAGCGAAACTTCAAAAAAACAAACTGCTGGGCAATTGAAAGATGATGCTTTTAAAATCTGAAAATGTGTGACATATTTGACTGTGAGTGATTATTGGATCCATGAAGTCACCTGAAAAACGTCCACAAATTAGTCAAGTTTGTCGTGTAGTTAATCATGAAATGAAATTATAGAAACTTATCTGAGTATAACAGTATATTGTAAAGAAGGTGAAATTTACTGATGGCAATGGATTTTTTTTCTTCAAGGTTTAGGAAATTGTGATGGAGCATTTAAAAAAAAAATGTTTTCTGGCATTTAACAGCAAACACGATTTTTGATGTAAATCCATCGCGGTTGTTTGCATCCATGAGCTAAATTAGATTGTGGTTAACGTCTTGCCCGTCAGTCCATTTCTTAGTTTAGGACTTTACCTCACTCCAGTGCAACACATGTCCTAAAGCATGCATGGCATTCTGGATATTTGGATGTCCATAGAGAGTGACTTCACAGCCCGGCTGGCTTGAGCATCAGTTTTTCAGGCGCACATACTCCTCTGTGTACCAAGGCTAGCCGTTAGTGTGGGTGCACGGCGAGGTGAGGCGAGTTGGCGTGGTGCTGTTTGGGTTCAGGGCCGGTGCATCGCAGAGCTTTGTGAGCCATGCTTTGTGTCTCTGTGTCTATTCATAGCAGGAGAGGAGCTCTTTCAGTCCTTCCGCGAACCCGCTGCCAAACTCCACTTCCTCCCCCGTCCATGCTCCCGCCGCGAGGCCAGCCAGCCGAATGGAGGACGAGCCTGCCAGGCTGCCTGCGCACCTGCGTGAGTCACACTTTCTCTCTCTCTCTCACTCACACTCACACACACAGACACACACACAATGACCGATGACTCCTACATGCATCGATCAGCCGGTCATTTGAACAGGACAGATTGATTTTTGTCAGTGTTTTTGGCATCTTGCTCTCTAAATGTTTCCGTTTGCTCCTAAGTGGTGATCTGGGAAACCAGATCTGTAGTTGTTCTCATCATTTGTTCAAAAATCCCTTGTCAGTCAAGCTGTTTGTTTTTCCTGCTGACACAGTTTTAACTCCTGCAAGTGATGGTACCAGAGAGTTCAAGTCAGCAAACAGAAATAATGGACTATCAAAGTGAGAACATGAATAAATAAAAATAGTTAAAGCTCATCTGATCAGGGCGGCGCACTCGCTATTATCGCAGCGTGAGTGCTGAGCTAGTCATGCTGCGCCTCTTAGCTGGGAGGCGTTGAAGCAGATCTGAGGTCAGGCTTTTAATCACACATGCTTCCAATCGACCAGAACTGACTGGCCTGCTGCACTGGAATAAGTTATACAGCTGCAGGATTAGGGATTGTGTTTGAATGAAACCTGTTCAATACAAGAGGTGTTTACTTACATGTCTTCTGATCATTGAATTAAAGAGGCTCTTAAAGGTCCTTAAAGGCAACGTCAAAGCAAGTTAGTGCTTGCTGACAAATTGAAAAGAAATAATGGAATGACTGAAGGATTGAAGGTTTACTATTGTAAAAGAATTAAGTTATTCTAATTATTTTTAAAAACTGTAGGTGGCCGTTCTAATATTAAGAATGCAGAGCCGTGGGAGTTATCTACCTAACAAACTTTGGTGAACAAGCTAATGTTAGCAAACTAGATGCTGTGTTGCATATGAAGAAATGCTCTTGTGTTAGCAAGTAAGATAACTAACATTAGCTAACATCATATTATTGCGAGGCAGTTAGCCAGCTAGCTGCACCTCAGCTGGCTTAGCTTATCCTAATAACAATGTTTTTTCTGGAACTTAAAATGAGCTTATTTAAAGAAAGTTTTGTAACTTAACTCTGTTAGTGCTGCGCTTTGTTCGACACAGCCTCATTTGCTCTTCTCTAAGCTGAGGCTTGGGGTACGCAATTATGGCATTTGTAATAGTTTTGATTCTTTTATCTGCAATAGCATAGTCCAGTTAGTGCACCATCATATCGGTCTTTTGGAAGATATTTATGTTTCGTATGTTTATCTGTTCATGAATAGCAACAAACAAATAAATCAGAATTTTCTGAATCTGTAGAAGATTTTTGGTACCAGAGCTTCTCCGGCTTCTGTTCGTATTTGAGTGAGCTTTGGCTGTGAAAGAGAAAGGCTCTAGCTGAAATGCAATCTTGAAAACACTCTATAATCTGATGATAATTTAGCTTTTTATTCATTACTTTTATTCATACTCGGACTAGAAACAATGGCTGGCTTTCAAAACTGGAAGTCTTGTCCTGGTTATCAGATATCTGTGAGTTAAACGGAAATCCCTGAACAGGCAGGGGGATGTTAAACATTATAAACCTGGACTACATCATCAGGTAGTAGCTTGTAAGTTTCCAGACTGCAGCTGTGCAGGATACAGTCCTGAAACTGTGCTGGTGTGTTGCTCAGGTGAACATAGGTCCTGTTTGAGCCATCAGTGCTGACCGTCAACATGCTGACAGCCGGTGCAGATGGTGTGGTTCCATCTTAACGTGGTCTCTGGATAGCATTTATCAATATCTCAGAGTGGTGAGGAAAAGTTATTTATGACTCAAATAGAAAGCGTCTATGAAGAACATGCTGACATGAACAAGTTGTGCTGTACCGCGGATGACTCAGTTACAATCATACAAAAAGAGAGCAGGATTCTAATTTTTTTTTCCAAATAAGCTTTACAATCCCCCCCCCCTTTTTTTACGAGGACGACTATGCACTCATTGTGACTTTTGCAGTGAATGGGAGACACTAAATGTAAACATATTTGTGAGCTGTGAGCCCAGCGGCTTTTGTTTGGAAGCACTGATTTTTGAGGTCATTGGGCTGTTTTAAATCAGAAGAAGCCAAACAGTGGAAATGCACCAAGGAAAACCTTCCCTCTCTTTTCTTATTTCAATTGAAACCAGATGAAGAGCTTAGCTCTACCTTACATGGTCAGCACTGACACTACCTAGTCTTTCAAGAGCTAACTGAAGAGAGAGGTGAAGGTGACAAGCTGACTCTAGGTGAGTCGGCAAAGGAAAAAGTCTGATGAAATATATTTGGGAACACATGAAGCAACTCGGTGACATTCACAGCTCCACTGGACTTCACTTCTGTTGCATCTGCTCACTCATTGCTTACCCAATCATAGAGTAGGCGGGGTTGGAGCTGTGCCAAGAGATAGGCGAACAGTTCAAAGACTAACTCTGAATTGCTTCATCGGTGCGCACGTCAATATTTAACCAGCTAATTTTTTTTCTAGCTGCTGTGAAGTTCAGGACTATTGGCGCGGCATTAGGCTGGGTGTCAGGCTGAAGCTGGATGAGATGCACAGGAAATTCCCTCAACCCACTTCCTCTTTTGCATTGTTGCAGAAAAAGGAAGAACGCTCAACAGGTCCGCTTTGAGTTTCCTGTCGAGTAAACTGATGGGTCACTCCACATCCGCTGACATGTGGAAGTCCCACTCGGTTTTAATCATATGTCAAACACAGTTCCTCACTCAGGCTCACACATCTGCAGGTCGTCTTTCATTTTTTCTTCTGCGGTGTTTAGTTTATGTCTGCTGCTCGAGGGGATTCACTCTCCTCTTTCACACAGCCAGCCACACGTCTTTGTCACGGCTCACAAGGTCTAAAACACCTCTGCTCGTCCTTTCTCTTCCTTGCTATATAAACACACGTGCTGGAAAACAAGTCATCCATTAACCCCCGCACTCGGAGGGAGATTTATCCTGATGGTGGGGAGTGGGGAGAGGGGGTGAAGAGGGAAGGAAGGGTGAGAAGGAGGAGGCGAGAGGGGAAAAAAGACAGAAAGAAAAAGAATGAGGGAGGAAATTGCAGTGTGGGCAGAAATCCGCCTTCTCCATTTCCTGGGGAGGAAGTGGATTAGATCGGGGAGCGTTGCAGCCTGCTCCTCACACTAAAGAATGCTACTGGGCTCATTTTTTAACCCTTTCAGCCAGACATGACTGCAGCACACTGCAAACTCTAATCCAGTGTGTTTAAACTGTTACCATATACAGTATGTTAAAACATTATGCATGTCTGTGAATGAAATGTGTTCATTCTGAAGACATTTTTGTGCCCAAATCCATCAAGTCATAATAAAATAAACATAAGGTTGAATAAGGACATTTCATCTTTACTAAAAGAAAACTATTCTAGCAAGTTATCTTTGGCTTATAAAGTGTACATTACACGTTAAATATGATTTTAAATATGGTAACACTACGTCAGCTTTCAAAAGCCCCCTTTTGAAAGCTGAATAGTAGCCTTTTGGCCACTGCCTTGTGTTTCTTTTTCTGTTTTTACACCCAGGTGTGACTATATTTAGACAAAAGAGTGGAGTACGCTATCATCTAATGCTAGTATGCTTAATTAGCATGCTGCACATTAATTAGTCCTAAATAAGTTCTTGGACAGCCTGTTAGTACAATTCATTGCACAGCAAGCCATTTTGTATGACATATAATTTAATTTAAAAAAGTATCACACAGTGGAGGTTAGCTAATTCAGTTAGTGGAGGTGAACCTCAGCAGATGACTAAAATAGAATAAAACAGCCTTTATTATTATTATATGTACTTAAACGTACAACGACATAGCAGCTACAACTGTATGGGTTGCTATAAAGCATTGGTGACTCAAACTTTACGCTTGAAATTCCAAAATTATAAAGATTCATGAAACCCACAACACTTTAATCCAGGCTATAAACACATTACTTTAATCTCTTAAATTTGAATATTGTAACCTGGTGCTGTATGGCGGCGGACAGTATAAAGTGCCCTTTAGAAGAACTGCAATTTAGACCATATGGAAGGACCAAGCTTAAAACTGTGCTATAGTCACTTGTTTTCTTGCTGATGATTAGATGGGAACATGAGACCTGTCCAATGTCTATCTCTTCAATAGACAGCTTAGGCTAACCAGAGAGAACAGACCTCACAGTTTAAAAAAATCCATGTATCAGCATTTCTACACCTCACTAATCACTGTGCTTCCTCTTGTTTGTCTCAGTAGCTTCCTGAAGTACTCAAAGATTGCCTGTTTATCACTTGCTGGTAACTTGATTCCTGGAAGTTATTATACCTAGCTAACTGCCCATAAAACCCAACTTGAAGTTTTAAAAATTTTTTTACCAAAGTGGATGTGAGTGAGCTTTGAAGGTGCTGGTAGTGCCTTTGTTACTCATAGACAAAGATTTTTCTGACTTTCACGTTTTGCTAAGCTAATTTTCTGCCTTTAGCATTAGTGTAGGACATGGACATTAGAATAATCTTTTCTGCAAACTCATTCCTGACAAAGTGTTTGTGTAGTTCCCAAAATACAAAAATGCTATTAATTTCTGTCATTTTCCAAATACACATGCCAAATAATTGTGGCTTATCCTTATTGGTGATTGCCAAATTATGGTACTCTACCTGTGAGTCACAGGGCCAGGATACCATATGGAGAAAAGGGCTGGAAGACACATTATAGCTACAGAAGCTGCTTGGTCAAGGAAACCAATGCCATAAAGCTCCCAGACAATGTTGCCAACTCCTCAGTGAGAAAAATCGCCATTGGCTATCCTAAAAGTCATTAGAAATCGGCAGATGACGTCAACACCTAATTTGCATAATCGATCATTTGCATGTAGTTGTAATCAAGGCCGTAGCAGAGAAGAATAACATCGTTAAATTGACACAAATGAAGTAAAAAAAAAAACTAAATATGTTTAGAACTGCAAATGAAATGAATCTGAAACTAATAAAATCTGCATTTGACCAGTGATTTTAGTGCAACTACAAAGAAACATTTCTTTTACATCCCGCTCTGTAAGCCAGGGCTAGGTCCACGGCGGCTTTGCGTACGGGGGTCAGCAGAGCACTGCCACGTTGCTATAATACCACTTTCAGCTGATTGTGGAATAACTGGAAGGGAATAAATTTCATGAACTGACTCGGTGCAACAGTAAACATCCTTTTACAGTGCAACTCTCAAATTCACGCGCTTCACGACGACTCATTCTTTCACAAACATTTGTAAAAAACAGACTGCATGGCTAAGTGCTCGATTTTGTACACCTGTGGCAAAGGGACCGAAAACACCTGAATTCAAAGATTAAGAGGTGTGAGCCAGTGCATTGTCCATGCAGTGTAAATAATGGCATTGTTTCGTCTTTGTTTTTGTGAAGGAAAACGGAATGGATTTACTTTTCAAAATGCCCCTAAACCCTTAAAAATTCTACAGTGTAAAGTCCAGAAGTAAATGCTTGTAACAAGTGTGAGTAAAGGCTCCTTAATTGACGTACATTGTCGTAAGGGGGAATTCTTCGTGCTATGAATGTTAAAAACGATGAAACTTGTCCGCTCCAGCCGCTCTCCATGCTTTTCATACTGTAGTTTTTGTGATGTATATTTTGCGTGACATTTTTTTCACGCTTCTCCTATTCCTGGTGAATTTCGCTTCCCTGTTCCAGCCCACTTGTCAGCCAATCACCATTCGACCGACACACAGCGTCATCCACGTCGAACGAAGTGTAATTGGGATTTTGGAGGACTGCACGGGAGCACGTCTCCATAAGCAAAAGAATATGCAAATGGACACAATCACAGTACCAAAAATTAGGCATTATGTGTTAAGAAATGTAAAAATGCCAAAGTGCTGGAATGTTAACTGGACAAGAAAGCAATCTCTTTATAGGTTAAATGATTTATAAGTTAATTGTAGCTTCAAATCAGTGTTTTTAATTACAGCTTCACAGTTTAAAGTGAATTTTTTGAGTAAATAGTTGAAACAGAAATGTGTTGTTGAAGCACGTGTCAGTTAAATGCTTGGACTTTCATCTTGAGTAGACATAAATTGAGTTTATCCCTTTTTTGGCTTAAAAAAATCCAGCCATTAAAGGAATAATGCAGCAGTATTAGTCTGACAAATGTGCAGCTTTAAACAGCTAGCGGAGGAGTGCTGTCAACCATCCATGTCCTTTTGTTTTCTTTAGCTGTTTGTGTGAAAGACAAGTTGTCCAAGAACACACACACACACACACACACACACACACACACACACACACACACACACAGAATTGGTGCAGATGCTAACTGATGAACTAAATTTGTTCGTTTTAATTCAATTGCAGCCCAGGCAGTATCGGCCGACATGGCGCCTACATACTCTGAGCATGACGCAAATGAGAGCTAGTCACTGAGATAACAGTGAATTATTTAAAGGTCTGCAACACAAGGCGATTGTGTATTTATTTTTTTTTATTTAATTTTTTACAGTAAACACTAAGTACAAAAGAACTCTGGCTGCGACAGGAGAAATATCTTCCCTGATGATTAAAAAAAAAATCTATGTCCATGGAAACAAGACTGGCTGGTTTCCTCAGTGTGTGTGTTTGTGCGTGCGTGCACATGCGCGTGTATGCTCACAGCTGGGTTTGCGCTATGCATGCTTGTAAGAGTGGGTGGAAGAGTGTGAGTGAATCTTGTGTCTTTGTGCAAAGCTTGCCAGAGGTAGTGTAGGTGTATACTGTATGTGTGTGTATGACTAAGTGTGTGTGTGTTTGTGTGTGTTACCATGCATGACTGCAATCCCCCCACAAGCTTCCTTTGGTCTCTCTCTCTCATTTTGTGGTATATTACCCATTTTACTGTGGGGGGAATTGGTGTCACAAAGTGTGTGCGTGTGTTTGGTCTTTCTGAGGGGAAATTTCCTGCCCCTGGAAGCAGCTCTTGTCCTCAGGAATTTCCTGAGTGGGCAGACGGTGCTTCCTGAATAAATGTTGTTGTTGTTGTGTGTGTGTGTGTGTGTGTGTGTGTGTGTGTGTGTGTGTGTGTGTGTGTGTTTTAACTTCTCTCTTTTCTCTTCTGAAAGGGAAACTGTTTTCACATGCCAGCAAGCCCCCTTCTCTTCCTGTTCGCGACTCAC
>VUQK01043752.1:60221-74950 GCA_015106715.1 Bujurquina vittata | reverse complement strand
GCTTTTATTATAACAAGTTGATGCACTCATGCTTGTGCTTGGAGCCCCATGAGTGCATCAACTTGTTATAATAAAAGCTGTATTAAGACAGGACAATAGAGGCTGCGTCATCATTCATTTACAACTTAAAGAGCCAAGCCAGTGCCGACTGCACAAAAGCAGAAGTTATGTGATGTGTATTTAAGGTTTGGATTTTGCCTTGTAAGCAAGTAGATAATCCAGACCACACTCTGCGGTGCCCGTGTTTATTTCTGCACAAAGCTGGCCAGCTAAGCTGTAATCATTGTTAGTGAAAGGGATATCTTGATACTATTATTCCTCTTCATTGTTCCCATATGTCTTCTTCAGCATTTACCTGACAGCCTTCTTTTAAAAGAGTTTCCAGCAGCACCTACGTGCAGGATTACCTCGCAGCCCCAAGATTATGACCACAGTCATATTCCTCATTTTTGTTTAGTATGCAAACGTGCCCCCTCAAACGATGTCCTTATTTACCCCGATGTTTAAACATTTTCTTTCTCCCCACTCCAAAATTTGCAGCTTCCTTGACTGCCTCAGGAGAAAAGGGAGAGGTTAAATTGGCAACACATTTTAGGCCACGTTACTTCCTGTGAGTCATTCCCTGGATGTCTCTTAGGGTTGTATATAGCAGCTTTAGGCTCAGCTGAGTTCTGTATCGATTTCAAGCTGAGGCTGTATAATAGGAGAGATAACTATGAATGCTTCTGGACCCTAAAAAAAGTTGGATTCTTTTCACGGAGCTCTGATGTTTTAAAATAAATAAAAATAAATTAAAATCTGTAGAAATAATCAAATTTGATCCTGGAATAATCTGATTTTTCTTACTCTGCTGGGTTTTCTTTGTTTTTTTTGCCTTATTTTTTTATTTTACATGTACCAGTTGAACTTCACAGTCTAGTGCATTGCACTGAGACTTCTCTTTTGCTAAGTAAACTTGACAAGCTGAGGCACTTATCATAGGGTATTTAAAAGTTTTTGCAGGGTCAGTCTCTGCTGGGGTTGTTTGTATTTGTTTATGTTGCTTGCCTTTACAGCCAGATGTTTCTGGTTGTCGGCAGTGTTTCGTATCAGTCATAGCAGACCGTGAGTCAGTATGACCTGCTTAACACTGAACTCTCAGGAGGCAGATTGGTCCTCATTCATTCAGGAATGATTCAGACAAAAACTGCTGAGCATATACTCTTGCCATGGTGCTGTTCCATTACAGCAGGGATTTGGGTACTTAAAGTCAGGCAGTTGGTGGAAATCAAGTAAAGCATTCCACTCAATCAGGCTCTAATAAACATTCTTCAAATTGGACCATTTTGCTGTTGACTTCATTCACTCAGACACTGATGGTGGTGACATAACATGCAAGTTACTAGCTCTAGCAATTTCACAAAACTATCTTGCTAATAGACACTGCAAAATACGAGTTACAAACTTCCATAACTTCTCTGAGCATGGTTCCCATTTTTAGATCCCAACCCGGAAGTCTCGTTCTGACCACTTGCATGTGCACCGTGCGATTTCACAAGTTCAGAGAGAAAACATCAGCTTTGCGTCAAACTGGCCTGTGTTTCATGTCGCGATGAAGCTTGGTCAATCAAGCTGCAAATCAAACACCAAAGAAACTTCAGGCCTGGAGGCAGAACGCTGTAAATTCATCCCTCAAACGTCAAACTGCTAATGTGAGATTTACTGTAATATCCTGAGGAAGAATGTCCTTCACAAACCACTGGAAATGCGGTGTGTGTATTTGTGCCATTGTGCTCCAGCAGACTGGGAGCGGAAGAGTTTTTTAAATAACATCAAGTCTTTTGTTGCATCACCCCTGCTGGCGACAATCGACTCTTTCAATTTATCTTCTCCAAAATGAAAGTCAAGTTCAGGGTCACCCTTTTGTCAAAGGAGGGGAGACCTAACGCACAACACAAATGCACAAGTGCTCGGGCCAGAGCTGGACTTCCAGGAAGCGATTTAAAAACAGCAGTCACACTGTAATTTGAAGGAGGCATAGTTTTTGATTTTTTGCGATTGTGAGTCAGTGAACTTTGAGATCACTGACGTGAAGAGGAAGCATCAGGGCTGACTCGCCAGTCTCATGATGAGTGGACAAATCTCTCTCTTCTTAGGGCCACCGTCACTACTTCAATATGGCTACAGCATGCGTAGGCACGCGCAAGTCTACAGGTACACTTGATATTTACACTTATTAAAAATAAATGCAGTATATTTATATGAATCTGCTAATGGGGAATGATTTGCTTTTCAATTTGTCTCTCACAAGTCATTCGTGCTTTCAGCAGCATGTAGAAAGATATCTCTCCAGTATTTGCAACAAGTTATCCAATTTTTTTAATTTACTTTTTGCTCCACTTTATTACAATATAATGTGCAGCTAATAAATACATTTGAGGAAGGCTCTTTTTTTTTTTTTTTTACTTTTTTTTGGTCTTCTTCCATACCCAAACCAAGGATTGTTTATGTATCTCTCTTTGAACTACTGCCCCTGCAATAAACACCCATGGATGGATGCATATTTATATATGTAATAATATAACTCTCTTACAAAAGCAGTTCTGTGTAACATTACTGAGGTACTTCTCTGCTTCGCATTGTAACTGCAAAAGAATGGTGGGCTTAAAGCAGCAAAACCTGTTACTTCCTGGTATGTAAGCTATAGGAAAAGGCTGGTTCCTACATTTACAACAGTTCAACTTAATAATGTTCAATAATGCCTGTTATTAAACCCTTCAGCCGTAGTAAATGTCCCTCTTTTCAAACTCCCCAATGACCTTGGTGTCATCATTGTGTCATTAGGGTTATTTTAAAAGCTCCGTCCAAAACCAGTGAGGACGCCTTTCAGCTGATTTTACAACCTAACTCGGTTTCCAAGTAAATTTTTCTATTCTGTGACTTTGGCTGAAAATGAGCATGGCATTAATATTTTTACTGAAGTGACAGAACCGAATTCTTCTTCAGCCACTTCCTCCAACTCCCGGAGTCGAGTCCTGGTGTTTCACTGCAACAGCTGCACATCTCGCAGCCGTCAGAAAATATGCCGAGAAAGTAGAAGTCCATGTGTTTGTGTGGTCACGAAGGACAAGAAGAAAAAAAAAATTCTTGGCTCGCTAAATCGGCTGTTCATTAATGTTTTGTGTGTTTCTGTGGTAGGTTGCTGCCAGAGCCGGAGTTTATGACATCCTCGACCGGCTGGGCTTCTCTGAGTTTGAAAACCCGAGGGACACGCCGCTGGCCAGGCTGCGCTGCCGCTGGCAACAGCAAAACATTCTGTCACTTCCTTTCCGCGGGGACTTCATCTGAGAGGAGTTCACTTTGAATGCACCAAAATGCTTTTCAGAATAAAAGACATTTACAATAACATAGTTATGCCTTCTCTGTATTTACCCTTGTCTTCTGTATATTTTCACACAATCTGTTGTTTATGTTACTGCTTTTTTTTTTTAACTTGTAATGTTAACAGCTTTTACCTGTTTTTAAAGCCTTTAAATCTCAGCAACATGCTGCTTCTGTATTAGAAGTTGTGCCTTTTTCCCCAGTGAATTTATTAATGTACTAATTTGTACACATTTAGGCAAGTTGTTGTTTTTTATCTATTTTTGTTTTCTTTATACCACAGTAGAAAAAAAATGTGCTCACTTGCGACAGCTATTTTAAACTTCTGTCAGAACAAGAGTTAAATGTTGTTGTGGAGGGGAAGAGAAGAAAATTCCTGTGTTGTCAGCCAGCAATTAAGGTTGCGTGCCACAAGTGTTTGCTGTTTCTTCTTAGTGCATCTGTTTTAGATGGCTGTGCACTTGTTCCACTTTTTAGATGAGTCCCTATGTACATAAGGAAGCTGTCATTATTTAAAGAACTGTGCCATTGAGTTTTCCAAACGTTATCCGATAAGAGGATCTTGAGAGGAATGTTGCAAAGATGCTAAAGTATAAGAGCACTTATGTGTCCCTCTGTTGTACCTGTTTTTGTTTCGTTTTTTTACACTTGATTATATCTGTCACAATACAGGTACTAACATGTCAGGAATTTCTGTTATATTTTACTTTGAAGTTCTTTATGTGTCTTTGTTTTTAAAGTTTGTTTTAAAAAAATGGCGAGTGGTAAAATTACTTCTCTCGTGATGTGACAAGGCAGAGATGCCTTTTTTAAAAAATTCTGCTCATTTTTTCTTGTTACAACATGGTCTGCATCTACATCACCAGTAATGCTAATTAGCCTTAGGTAGCCTCAAGCTGCTCACCTGCAGCTTATTGCAGTAGAAGTCCACCAAATGCGGTAAACTATTTTTGATGTGTGCAGTTTGAGGCGTTACTTTTATATCACCTTGGCTTGCAGAGCGTTGACATCATGCGGGATTCAAATTATGCATTTGACTGCAAAATGTCAGGGTGGAAACCGCTCAGTCTGCAAATACTAGGTGTGTTTTGGATTTAAAAAACAACAACAAAAAAACACATTTATTGATGAGGTTAAATATACCATTTCATAAATGTAATGTTAATAGCCTCAGTGGAGGGAAACAGCAGTTATCCAAACATTCACGTAACTGTCTGTGAACACAGTGCCAGATTTGTAGAATAACTCTGCAGTATCTCTTTAGTCCTGACATGTTTGTCGTTTGAACGTATTATTACTGAAGTGCTTTAAGTATGAATCCTGCCTTAAAACCAGAAAGCATGAAAAATCAGAAATCCTCCCTCCAGATGCCTCTCAGTTTTTGTTTGTTCCACTCTGCCGTTGCGTAAACAATGCAGCCTTTAAGTTAGCAAAAGCATTGTGGTGGTTGATAATGGGAAGAAAATGAAAATAAACTTTTTGCATTGGAACATCTTTTTGTTACTTGATAAAAGAAGCACACACATGTGCAGGTTGTATAGTAATAAGATCCTGATATCTTAGCTAAGCTCTTAATTTAATTTTTTTTTGTTAACAGGCACTCTTCATAGAGTAAATGTCTTTAATTTGCTGTATGTACCAATTACTTTCTTTTTTGGAGGATAAAATAAATATTTCAGATAGATCTAACAGGGTGTCTGCTTTTGGTATCTTTTTTTTATGAGGAGAAAAATCCATCTGTGCCAAGAGTGTAGGAGGGTTTTATGATTTTATTTTGCACACTACTGTCCACTGTGCTTCGCTTTATTGAAGTTTCCGAAGCCTCCTGTGATGAAGCCAAATGATTGTGTCTTCCCTCCTCGGTTTCCTTTCTTCTTTTTCCTCCTTATCTCAGCATCATCTTTTGCTGCAGATACGCACTGCTGAGAACCCTCTCGTATATCCGCGAGGCCTCTTTGTTTTGTGCCGGTGCCAACCTTGGAGAGCGGGACAGGTTATGAGCATTGATCAGCATACATTTACACAAAACAGATGATTCATTGTTGGGCTGAAATCTTAACATATTCCATACACAGTAATAAAGAGCTTAGGCAGATCAAAAGACTAATCTGAGTTGCGTTTTGATGTGGACAGGTAAGGTCTTAATTAAAAAAATATGGTCACTCTCTCAACAATGGAGGCCTGTGTGAGGATTAAAAGCCACCGGTCGGCACATCAGTGAAGCTCACTTGGCTTCGCTGGCCTGCTTTGAAAGGCTGATATCCCAGATCACTTCCCATCTTGTAAGTGCATAGCAGGCTTATCTTTGGGAGTACGGAAGTTGTTAGGACTTTATCACACCACAGCCTATCCTGGATTATTGTAAATGGAAACAAAGTGAGCCAGATTGAAAGGCTTCCTTTAGAGTCTCTGACTTTATGAGCTAATTCATCCCTCCTTGTAAGGGGGGTTGGCAGGGCCTGAGACACAGATTAATTCACCATAACACTTTTTGTACACCGTTTCTCTTTACCAACAGAGAAAAACTGGCAGATATGGAGAAGGTCTATTCAGTTGCAGCATGTGGCCAACTTGACTCCAGGTCATGATAAGCCCAGGACATGAGGACCATGCTTGGATGATATAGCGGCCCCTCGCCTTTGAAATTCTTTCCAAACTCACTGAGATACTCCCCAGTGGGAAACTCAAGCTACTGGTTCTGAAGGATCCAGAAATTACAGCAGACAAAGAGTGGCATTCAGAGGTGAGCAGCAAGAGGGGATGTAATGAACTTCATGTGAAAAGCTTCCCCCTGCAGATGAGAGAGCTGCTCAGGATAGGAGGCTGGTGCAGGTGTAAAGGGTGCATGGGTGCATGGCCATCCTCTTTGATTGTTCTTGTGTGTATAAAGGCTGCCTTACAAACACCTCAGAAACTCAAGTCTCAGCCTTCTCAGGGATTTGATCAATATTAATGACTGTTAAGACCTTTGAAGGGTTGCTCTTAAATCTGCTTGGACAAATATGTGTCTGGGCCTTCATTTACCATGAGCAATAATACACAATCCCTGTTCGGTTATTACACACCCTACTGATCCAGGTAGTGTAAAGTATCAGCTGGCAAGCTAGAAAATACTGATGGGCTTGATAGAGAGCTTTTAAATACTCATGTCTACATTTGATCTTTTGGAGTACATCGCCATGACTAAGGCTTTCTTATTTAGAGAACTGGTTCAAAGTATGGGTAGTTTGTTATATTGCTGAATGAGCCTAAGTGGACTGATTAAAAAGAGAAGTAATGTTGCGGAGCAACTGGAGACACTCATATTAGTAAAGGTCTCCATTAATATAGACAAAGCAACCTACTGAAGTTCAAACGGAGTATCAGAAAGGTGATTTAAATGACTTTGAACATGGCATGGTTGTTGGTGCTGGTCTGAGTATTTCAGAAATTGCAGATCTATTGGGATTTTCCCACAAAAAATGGGGCAAAAACGAGAATATATATCTGACGAGCATCAGTTCTCTGAGGCCACAATTCACTGAGGGTCACCAAAATTGAAAGAGAAGGTTGGAAAAATGTTGTTGTCTGATGAGCCTCCATCGCTGCTGTGACATTTGGATGGTACAGTCAGAATTTGGTTTGGTAAGCCTTTAATATGCTTTTAATTGGGAAGTAACTTTAAGTGAATTGCAGCTGAGCTGACGACAGAGCTCAGAGTCCATCATCTTAAAAGCTACTGATTCACTACAGTGAATTCACTTTAATAAACTAGAAATTCAGTCTTTCTATAGTCACAGATGTCTTTATGAAACCAACTCTTGGTGTCTATGTGGACAGCAAGATTCCTTTGTTGCTGTTAAAATGTTTACATATTGCTTTAACGGATAAATGCGTAGTCTCATCTAAAGGCTCATGACTTAAACGCTCCATCACAAACTTGAGATTTAAGACTTATTCTGACAAACTTGGATTTTTTTTTTCTCTTTTGATAAGAAAGCACTGTTTAGAATGCCTCAGCAATGTCACAGCAGTGTTGCTGTGAAAAAGGCAGAAGATGCCTCTTGCTCTGTGACAGCTAGATGGATGGATGGAGTTTTAAACATGTTCTTTAAAGGCCCAAGGGAAAGTTCACCCAAAGTACTCTAAATGAAAAGTAAGTCAAAATATTTACTGTCAATTTTACCATGAATGGGATCCTAACAAATGAGCAAATGAACATCATGTTTGTTTTGCTTCAGTTTTTGACAACATTAAATTAAAAGCAGTAGTTTTTGAGATATAAAGAAGCAACCAGGATCAAAATAGCACTGTTGGTGCTGCACAGGACTCCCAGATTAATCACATTTTCTTAAAGAAGGTCAAGTAAAGCTCATGTCCTCATTTTTAGCCTCCCAGTCTCAGCTGTACACTTCAGACGCTCCTCTTCCCACAAGCTGCCGGGCAGACTAGCAGCTGCTTTGCATCTCCCTGCATCCCAGAGATGAAAAGTCACATATTTTCTCAGCACGCTGGCATGGCTAGACCACATTACAGCACACACTGAGGCATCCACAATTCCACACTCTTTACTGTAACTTTTCCCCTGCGCTGAAAACACGTTTTCTTAAAGTGGAAGAAGGATTTTAATTCTTTGCATCTCCACCTGCAAAAATTAAACCAGGCACTCTCGAGAAATTATGTGTGCCAGATTTGAAGTATTTTAAGATTTGAGGCCCATCTCCGTGAAGTATGAGGGGGGAAACAGTCAGCTAATCATGTTTTTGAGGAAGACTGGCTGGTTTACTGTTATGATGCTCAGAGACAAGAGTACATTAAAGTTTTGATCTTACACTCCTGTTGTAAAGGACAGAGTGTTCTGTAGTAGAAAATTGTTCTGGTGTGTGGACTTAACCACAGACTGTAAGTGGAGCTATTCATTTCAGAGGGGGAAAAAACAAGACTTCTAATTGAATACTATGCTATATTGTGGAATGTCATTCTGGCTTTTGGAAACACATGAAAAAAAAACCTCCAAACAGTATGGATGGAAAAACTGCATAAAACTTCTCACAAGGCAGTTAATGGTTTCCATCTCTTAATGCTGTGGTTAGTTTCCATTGCTTATTAATGCACAACTCTGGATCTCCATCCAAAAATCCTCTCATTTATGCCCAGGGGGGAATGACTGCTCTAAACCCACACCTGCTCTGCATTGACCATCCTGGGAGTCATAAGCTAATTAGCTAGAGTGAGAGTATAGGCAGTGTATGCTTATCTGAGACCCTGATGCAGTCGAGGAACTGCAGAGAGAAAAGACTGTCCCTTTAAGGCACCCTTTTTGTTTCTCAAGAAGTACCTGAAAGTCAAACTCATTTCAGCCTCACCCCCTCTTCTCTTCCTTTGAGAAGGATTCCAGAGTTGTTGGTTCAGTCTCAGCCCAGTTGTCATGTCTGACTAAGTCTGTACTCCAGCGAGCTGAGCTGTGGCCAAAAAACCCCTGGTTGCCTGAGCAGATCCAGCATTTCTACCAGCTGTCATTCCACTGATGAAATCTACTGTACAGTTTTCGCACATCCTAAGCCTCCAATGATGGCTTTGGAGCTGTTCCTTCTCTCCAAAATGGAACATATGCTCACAGTGACATCTGCAGGGTTAGCCATGATTATTAAACTTTAGATGCAAAGCACTTGAGGTCATTAAATCGGATCATGCAATGTGTACTTGGTTGATACTAGAACATGGAAAATGTGTTGTCACGTCAAATCACATATTATCCCTCTTTTAAAAGGCGCACCGGCACTTTACCTTAACATCTACTTGAAAAAACGGAAATAGAGAACTTCATTTCAGTGTCACATACGTGAAAAACAAATTATAATGTGCAATGTTTTTTTTATGTTACTGAAAAGACTACATTCACTGTATTTGCCCTGGTACAGATTCAGAAGCTTGAGAGTTTTGCGTTTTATTTTTGCATGAAAAAGACATAAAGATCGACCGCAGCCATCAAAACTGTGAAAACTGTGGGCTTATCCTTCAAACCTTTACTCTTTTCTACCTTTATTTTTCTTTTATCGTTATTTGTGTCTTCATTTTTAAGAGAAAAAAAAAATTGTAGAACTTTTAAAGTTGCAAGGCTAAATTTGTGGTTGTCTAGGGGAGAGTTGGCGCTCCCGCTATTGGCTGCTTGTGGCTTCAAGTTGTGACTTACGCAGCCGAGCCACTGGTGCGTAATGGTGCACGACTGGACGGCAGATGTTTCACCACCGGGACACTCTGTCTCTGCACACATTATCTGAACCCTTCTGAATTTTTTCCCCCTCAGCGTGGGCGTGTGTTAACTTGGTCTCCTTGCGTTTTAAAAGTTACCTAACGAAGAAAGAGAAGAAGAAGAAGGAACAGGGGGGCAGAAAAAGTGGACAACCTCTTCAAACCGTCCCGGTTTCTACCGGGGAGTTGTCGTCATCAGGACCCCAGATGTCCCCCCCCCTTTGCTCCCTGAATGGATAGGGCAGTCTTGGTCTATGCAGTTCAGTGCAGGCCAAAAGACTGAAAACAACTTGTGAGGATCCGTCAGTTTGGCGTCTAGAGGGAAACGCTCAGAAATGCCCGGCTGCTTCGCTGGAGCTCAGCTCTGAGGACTTTTCTCCAGCATTTTTTGCTTTTCCCGGAGGAAGAACTCTGCTCTAGGCTTGCAGCACAAAGTAAAACTTAGCGCTGAAGTGGCAGCTCTCACATTACAGCCCTCGCTATGGATTGTATGTATTTATTGATGTGCTTTTCACTGAGTCAAATATTTCTGGAGCATATTTTCGCTGCAAAAGCCCATGGTGAGTTATCATGTGTTTCCCCTTTCTTTCACACGTTTGTACTGTGCAGAGAGACATTAAATTGTAAAGTTTAAAAGTTGGAGGAATAATGCTTAAAAAATGAGGGCTTGTGTCTATTGATATGTCAACATAATAAGGCTTGACAGCTTTACTGGCCAATCGATACAGGGTGTCGCTGTATTTCCACTGTGGCTGTCCACTGTCAGCTATATATAGCTGTTTCATAAAGACAGCATTAATGCTAAGATCATTCATAGTGTCTCACAGATGATTATTTGTCTTTATTTCTTTACTCATTTATGCACATGTTCATAGGTCACTGAATGCCATTCTCACTTGACACTATCTGTCTCATCAGAAAATCTCTCTGGAAAGTTAAGTGAATATGGTCTTATAGTGCCATTCAGCACAGACTCCCGTGGCCGGTACATTTCTCATGTGGTCTCTGCTGGAATTGGAAGTAAAGGTGCTGCTGCTCCGGCTACTGATGCTGTCTCAGTCTTTGGCAGCAGAAGAAGGGTGGCCCGCGGTGCCCCTGAGATGCCCTCAGTCACCTCAGCCTCGGCTCAGCACTTATTTTTCAATGTTACTGTGTTTGGGAAAGAACTGCACCTCCGCCTGAGGGCCAACAGGAGGCTGGTGGCCCCAGGGGCTTTTGTGGAATGGCAAGAGGACTTTAAGGAAAAGGCCAAGGAACACATCCAAGGGGACTGTGTTTTCACAGGAGATGTGACTGACATGCCAGAGGCTTCTGTGGCCATCAGCAATTGTGATGGACTGGTAAGTGTCACTGCTGCAGCACAAACTCTAATATGATGCTTTCATTTCTTTGGCACACTGTCAGCCAGAATATGATTTGACACATAGATCGCATTCAGAAGGTTCTCCAGGGTGCTTACTGCTTCCACGTATCATCGTGTGAGATTCAAAGTGATACTTTAAATCTTTGATGTTAAACGACTGCGCATGGATATTTAATGACATGATTGCACGGTATGAAAGAAATAGCAGAGTCCTCATTTATTTACCAAACGTTCCCCTCAACATTTCTGTGCTGCCCATTTGTATATATTCACTAAAGCATCCCACCTACTAGCCTATGCTTGGGCTAGTTTGAGTGCACGGATATGATGGGCTTAGCTAGACTAGTCTGGACAGTGACAGAACAAACATCTGCAATCTTGAGGAAGTGCTCAAAATTGATAAAAGATCAGTGTGTTCACCTTTCTTTCTGTGCACAGATAATATAGCATGAGATCCATGTAGCAGACATTGGCCCAGCATTTGTCAGTGCCTGGTAGATAATATTTGTTAACATTGTATTTGAAAGGGTGGGCTTAAGACAGTGACACACTTGGACTTGCTGTGAGTGGGTGCATAGGAAGTTAGTTTACATTGCTGGAAAGACTGATTTAATTTCAGAGAGAGCGTTGAAGAACAGATAGCTTGTTTACTTCCTATTAAAGCCACTCATCCATCCATCTATCCATTTTCTCAACCCTTTATCCATTACAGGTTCACAGGGGGACTGCAGCTTATCCCAACAGTCACTGGTACACCCTGGACAGGTCACAAGGCCATCACAGAGCCCTATTAAAGCTACTGTAGCACAAATGACTGTAATTAACTTAGAGAGTTGAGATGATCCGTGATAAGCAGTAGCAAATGGAACTAAACAGCATAAGTAATTTACTCCTGCATGTTTGATTGGGCAGACTTTCACACTGGATAACCTTCCTGACACAATCCCAAAGGGATTTGTGTCTTCTCTCAGGATTGAATGGAATCTTTTGCTTGTTAGGCAATTGTTGTGTAAACCACTACACTACCAAATCTACACTAATTAGCTGAATAAAACTGGGCAGATTATATTTTATCCAATTAAAAGTGCATTTTTTCCATCAATAAAGTGCCATTTATGCAGCACTATCCCGAAAGCACCCCTGTGTAAAAAATAGGAAATTCTGAAAGTGGAACTCTGCTATTTAGAAATTCTCAGGTATCGTCGTTAGGCCCTTTCTCTGCACACAATGTCTCCGCCTTGTGGAGGCTCCATTTTTAAACCGAGTTTCCACCCTTTGAGATTGCTGTGGCGGGCCAGTGTGTAGTGCTGAAATTGCCGTCAGATAGTAGCAGTTATGTTAGGAATTATTCCAGGACATAATAAATAAATATACTTTTGCAAGTTAATATATACAATTTAATATGTTTTTACTTATGCTACTTACTTTCACAGCAGTTCACTTCATTTAGGATGTACTGTAAATAAGTTAAACGAACCAGAAAAATCTCTTGTTTTGTTTAATTCTTTGACTTATTAAGGCCCCGTGATAGAGCCAGGACATGCTGGAGAGGTTAAATCTCTCAGCTGGCCCAGGAATGCCTTGGTGTTTCCCTGGATGAGCCTGAAGAGGTGGCTGAGAAGAGGGAGGTCTGGGCTTCTCTTCTTAGGATGCTGCACCTGTGACCCGGCCCCAAATAAGCAGGAATGGGTTGGATGCCATGTTTATGCTCATTTATCTTGTAATTATGATTTTCATTACACAGATATGTTAAACTATGTAAATTTCAGCTTATATACTTACGATAAGAATTACACTTACTGAAAGTAGCCAAAAATATTATAAATGTCTCCTTCATCTCAGTCGTGTGCACACCAATTCCATTAATGTGTTGCCTAATATCAGTATGCACTATATTGCCAAAAGTATTCACTCACCCATGCAAATCATTGAATTCAGGTGCTCCAACCCCTTCCATGGCCACAGGTGTATAAAATCAAGCACCTAGGCATGCAGACTGCTTCTAGAAGCATTTGTGAAAGAATGGGTCGCTCTCGGGAGCTCAGTGAATTCCTCAGTGAAAGTGAACTTTCAGTTGCTACAGACCTCCAAACTTCATGTGGTCTTCAGATTAGAACAGCGAATCAGTTTCCATGGCTGAGCAGCTGCATCCAGGCCTTACGTCACAAAGTGGTGTAAAGCATGCTGCTATTGGACTCTATAGAGCAGTTGAGATGTGTTTGCTGGAGTGATGAATCATGCTTCTCTGTCTGACAATCTGATGGCTGAGTCTGGGTTTAGTGTTTCCCAGGAGAATGGTGCTTGTCTGACTGCATTGTACCAGGTGTAAAGTTTGGTGGTGTGGGGTTGTTTTTCAGGAGTTGGGAATTCTTAATGCTTCAGCATACCAAGGTATTTTGAACAATTTCATGCTCCCAACTTTGTGGGAACAGTTTGGGGATGGCCACTTCCTGTTCCAACATGACTGCGCACCAGTGCACAAAGCAGGTCCATAAAGACATGGATGAGAGAGTCTGGTGTGGACAAACTTGACTGGCCTGCACTGACCTCAACACAAATTAACACCTTTGAGATGAATTAGAAGAGACCCAGAGCCAGTCCAATATCTGTGTCTGACCTCACAAATGTGCTTTTGGAAGAATGGTCAAAAATGTCCATAAACACACTCCTAAACCTTATTGAAGGCCTTCCCAAAAGAGTTTAAGCTGTTATAGCTGCAATGGGTGAACCGACATCATATTAAACCCTATGAATTAATAATAGTATGTCATTCGGGTTCATATGCGTGTGAAGGCAGAGTAATGAGTACTTTTGGTGATATAGTGTATTTCAAAGTTTATTATTGCCTCTTTGAACTGGGGAGAACTGCAGTCAGGTAATAATCCTCACATTACACATTAAGCAGTCGCTTAGTTCATTGACAGAATAAAAATAGGGTTTAGTGTCACTTTCTTGAGTCAACAAAAATAGAATGTTCTGAGGGAGAGTGATGTTACCCGGGAGCCTTTGAAACCCTTCAAATGAGACAGATGCGTGCCATGTTTAATTTATGATTAATTTTCTAAATGAACACACATTGCGAAACACTGATTAATTAGTTCATCCAACCTTGACTTGAAAGATCATTGAGGAGCAATCCTCCTTTTAAATGATAATGGGTTCATTACAATCGCAAAGACAAAGTGAGAGATTAACCAATTGAATGAAACTTTATATACTGACAGCAATTAACCCTGTTTTAACTCTAAGGGCATTTCATCTCTTTGCTTCTAGACAGCCGAGCTTTTTGTCTTGCACAATTCAATGAAACAACAGAGAGGTCCTAATGTGTTTAATTGGTTGTCATTATTACTGCACCTTCCCATTTTCATAGCTTTTATGAGTATAAATGCACAAAAAAATCCTGAAACTACGAAAACAAGTAGACAGAAACAGTTCTGTCTTCTTTTCGAATGTAATAACAGTGAGTGGTGTGTGGACAATGACATGCTGTGTTCTGTAATCACACATAATTTTCTGAAAGGCAACTGTGTAACCTTCAGTGGCTATGAGTGACACACTGGCCCTATGCAGAACACTGCCCTATTCACCTAGAAACATAGACATTAGTTATAAGCACAAGCGCAGGAGATACCGATCTTGGTGTTTTTTTTAGTTTTAAACAAGGTCCAAAGAAACATATGTAAGTGATGAGCTGTATAGTTTTTCAGCACCATTATTCTCCATATACACCATATATTCTCTTTTACTGCTTGTGTTTTTCTAGTTATTTAAT